>JAQIXP010003725.1:0-12580 GCA_034700285.1 Proteroiulus fuscus
GCCACCTAAGTAAGCATCGCCACCTAAGTAAGCATCGCCACCTAAGTAAGCATCGCCACCTAAGTAAGCATCGCCACCTAAGTAAGCATCGCCACCTAAGTAAGCATCGCCACCTAAGTAAGCATCGCCACCTAAGTAAGCATCGCCACCTAAGTAAGCATCGCCACCTAAGTAAGCATCGCCACCTAAGTAAGCATCGCCACCTAAGTAAGCATCGCCACATAAGTAAGCATCATCACATAAGTAAACGTCATCACATTAAGCATCATCACATAAATAACAACATAATCACATTAAGATTTTTAAATCAAAAATAACAATTACCCATTGATAAATCCATACAATACAATTAATTTTACATTTATTAATATACCCTAACAAACACTTTGTGTAACATAAGTAAACAACAGAATAACTTTAATAAAAATAAATTAGGATTTCTGCTTTAATAAGAAAGGACATTGTTATTGGCTTTTCACCACAAGATAACCTTAATTGTAATGGGCATGAGCACTAGCAGATTATTTTCAGAATCAAAAATCTATAATCAAAAATTGCATGTTTAGTTTTATCATACATTATGTGCATAGCATAAGAGTTAATTGTGGAGTTAATTAAGAAGGTGGTTGAAATAAATATTGAATAAATTCTGCATTAAAAACCTTATAACTTCCTTCCCTAAACTAATAAGTAGTGTAATGCAAATTATCCCATCTTCTTATAAATTAGCATATAAATTCAAGAATTTGCTTGCCAATAGCAATTTAAAAATATAATAACTGAGAGATTACAAAACACATGCTGTGTAATTCTTATGATACATCAATCAACTAAGCATGAAAACTGTCAATACTGCCAGCTTTATAGTAGTAAAAGTTTAACATATCCCATAGAAGCAGAAAACACTGTAAATAAATATCAAATTAATTACACAAAGTAAGATATTATTGGGTTATGGGTCTATTCAATTATCTGATGCTTAATTCCAAAACATCAGGACACAAGTTTCACGTATATTAGATTTTCAGTTTAAAAACTAAAAATGTTTGTTTATATATTGATTATTTTTTAACTTTATGTTTGATCATTAACACCAAATAATGGAAAGGAAACATTTAGAATTCAAGCTCTTTCTCCATACCAGTAACCTACTATTGTCAAACTTTGACATTCATGTTAGCCTCCAAGTAACCTGCTTTACTTTCCCTGACCATTGATTCTTTACTATCCAATACCAAATTGGAAATCAAGAGAAAAACAAGAATTTTAAATGTAATGGTTACCTTAAAAGTCAAAGAAGTCTAATGGTAGGATACTGGTATGCAAAGTCTGATGAACTTTTTTTAATCACGACCTTGCCTAGTACTAATTTCCATTACATAATGTTTAAAAATCAAAATCATGATTTATTATCAAAATTTAAAGTAGAAAGGAAAATCAAGGAAAAGTAGACTAGAAGAAAAATGGTTAAATTTGATAGCAGAAAACGAAAATATGAGAAACTTGTATAGTTACTAAAGTTTTGGAACTGCTTTAAAGAGTCTTACACCAAGCAAGAATGAATCATCAATTTCAGTTAGACATCCCAGCATCGATCCAACATCAATATTTGTTGATATTGACACAAATATCAACTGATTTAATCTTTGCTGTGAAATAAAACAAGGAAAATGATTTAAAATAAGAGTAATTAACTACATTAATTTAAAAAAAAATACACAATAGATAAATTAACTAATGAACAGAATAAACTAACTAGTAACTGCTTAGAGGACAAGGCCTTGTCATTGATATTTCTGGCCATATTCTGGCAGAGTGAGTAAAGAACACTATTCAGCTGCAATTTTAAAGTTATAATGGTTAATAAATGCTTATAATCTAAAAACATAATTCGACAAAATCTGAAAATAGTACCATTTGTTTTACCTTTCCAGCAGAAATGACAGCAGGAATTAAAATGAAAAAAGATTCAAGCAAGCCACCAAATGTGGCCAGCATTGTCGCGATGACTACAGTAACAAATGCCAAATCTTTTTTTTATGCTTATCAAACTTATGAAACAAATATAACACGCAATATGTAATAAACCAATGCAAAGTAGTAGCAGTACTTGGGAGAAAATCTTGTTCATTGCAGTTATAATTTTAGTCAAATCAGTGTATTTCATCAGTGTTTGGTGAAAATTGTCATGCATATGCAATACAGGACATGGTACTGCTATCTTCAATTGTAGTTGAAGACAGTGATGGATAATACAAACATTTGATAGATGAAAAATTGCAATGTACACACTAATGAAGAGTGACAAGAAAATATTAACAATAATCACAGCTAATGCAAGCAAAGCAAAAATAATATGATGTTCATGTTTAACTACGTCATTGCTAGTAATTTGAATACCAGCAAAACTAAGTGCTACAACAATTTTAAATGAAATTAAACTCAAAAATAATCTCCAGATGAACTTAGCAGTTTCATGGAAATTAGTATCCACTTGCATATCTATTGATCTTAACTTAGAATGCAAATTGTTTAAGAATTTCTTATTCTTGATTGCTTGGTAATAAATAAACTGAAAGCAGAAAATGTTAAACATAATCAACAGAGGACAAATATTGTCTATAACAGAATATGAATCGCCTAGTGCTTGTTGTGAATAAAATAAAAAACCAAATGCAACAAAATATACCAAAACTGTTGCAGGGGCCATGCATATACAAAAATAATGTGTAACTACATGAAATGCTTTTGCAAAAAAACCAGGCTTCACATCACTTGGAAAAACATCTATACCACTAAGGTAAATGTAGTAATATAAATAATTTAAGTAATATAAATAAGTCGCCATTTCTAGCCAATTCCAAGAGAAACAGTGAGCTTGTCTTTTTCCAAATCAATTGTAATGTACTGTAACCAAGATGCAGCTCAATGATGCAATTTTTATTGCTGACAAACTAAACGTACAATTCAATGTCAATACTTTACAAACAGTTTAGAAAACAGGATACACTTGCTGAATTGAAATCATTATGTACACAGAATAATGGGTAACCAAGGGCAGTTAAGTCTAAACATAACAACTCACATAGTTACAAAGAGAACATGATTCAATTGGGAAAGTCAAAACAATCTTATTTTAGAAATCTATTGATTTTTATTCTAACGTTGCTGAGTATATCAGTTAACTACTACAGTAAATTTCAAAAGGATTCTAGTTTTTCAAAGCTTTTATTTGATTTACAGTTTTTCTGCATTAATGATAAACCTATTATATCACCTCAATTGTTAAAGGGATAGTCTCATGTTGTTATTAGTATTGGTTAAAACAATGACAAATATTTATTGTGAAGGGTATTGATGTTAATAATGTAATTGGACTTAATGTAATTATAAAATCACAAGAAATCACAACTTCTATAAGTGTACATATCATTTAATCAAACATTACAGATATGTAAGATAGCAATGTATGCTCTAGAACATTTTACAACAAATAACCATAGATTAAGAAGACTATATAAGTACCAAGAATTATTATTTACTAGCATATTGTTACGAAAAAAACAATGCACAATAAAAGAAACAGAATATTATGCAATATTTCAGTAAAATTAATTATACAGAGCAATAATCTCTAAAAGAATATAGAATGTATTCTCTCCATTAAATGGTTTATCTAGAGATTAGTAGTTTGGAATAAAGTTCATGTAGTGGTTTTTTGCTGTTTGCTGTATGACAGCATGTAAAATAAGAACTAGTAAGATAATCTATTAAAAATAAAGAAATTAATTCAGAAGTCTTTATATACTAGGACTTACATACAGCAAACATATGCAAGGTGACTACAAATTTCTGTAAACAAAATTTCCTGAGTTTTCCAGGTTTTCCAGGGTCATTTTCACATTTTTCCAGGTTCAAAAACATTTATTTTGGATGGTGCAACAATAAAAAAATTATTTTGCACAAATTTCAAAGCTAATCATTTGCTTTCCATTGAAGAGCCAAGATATCATTTGTGATTTTTGCAGCAGCCAATTAGGCAATCATTTATTTGTGCTGATTGTTAGGATAATGTTTAAAAATAAAAAATAAAAAAGATGATATTGTAAAATTCCAGGTTTCCATTCAAAATTCCATGAGTTTTCCAGGGTGAATATAAAATTTTCTAAGATTTTCCGGCTTTCCAGGTTAGTAGCCACCATGATATGACGAAAATAATTACAGACTTCACATAATTAGGACAATTATTATCAATTTACATAAACAATTTGAAATATTATGTTGAATTTTGACCATTCTGTACGGTTTGACAATTTGGAAAAGCATTTATAACTGCAATAAAATTGTAGTTGTAAACCCTAGAATGTTGGATTCTAACGGTATTATGTCACAGTACAGTAAAACAGGATTTCAGAAAAAAAAAGTATTTTTATAATTTTTTCTTCTTAAAATGCAATTTCACTATAGTTGTGCATCTTAAAACAAATAAATTAAGACAGTTCAGCAGTAATTTACTGCAATATTAATGCAGTACTTTTCTCTGGTCTGAATATGACGGGTGGGGGAATTTAGGAGCCGGTTGAGGGATCCAGTCCACCACTAGTGCCCAATAGTCAATTTCAATGTCAGTTTTGGCATCACTCTGTATATATGGAGCCCATTGGCTTTGCCTTTCAAAAAAAATAATCATAATTAAATTCCATTTATAATTATAACATATTACTTACAATTATATAAGCCATTTCCATCTGACATTAGGAAAGGCCTGCTTTTCAAAACTGTTTTTAAACCATGGGTTTAATGGTTATTATGGACCTTCCAGGTTAACAATAGGGCATTGCAAGTAAGTCAGTCATGACTGTACATACCCACCCACCTCTCCCAAACAGGGAATAAAGAGTCTCAAAATGCTCAATCCCAAAATGGGAAATAATGAAATAATTAATAGTGAATCATTACTCATCAATAATAATCTTGAGTAGCAGCATAACTTCCAAATTGTTGAACACTGAACCAAGAATAATATTCTCAAATACCCATGTACATATTTCACATGTAACTTATTAGATGATAGTGATATATTAAAGAAAAATAGGCAGCAATAAATAGTCTGAAAATACACTGTTATCTATGCATAACTATACCTAAATAGTTCAATTGTGTCTATTATTAATTATTATAATTATTATTTGATGTCAGTGAATGTACTTTTTACTTTGTTGCTAAACATTTTCAATTTATATTTGAAGTTGCATACAATGACAGAAATAACAAGCAGAAGGCCTTTAATTTCCTAAAATATTACTTTAGTCATGAAATTGCTTAACGTATAGCTCATTAATCAGTTTTCAATTATTGCTACAATAAAAACACAGTTGTATTTTAAAACTGTATGATAAATATTAAATTAATAGTGCCAATAAAAGATTACAAATTAAAATATAGTGTCTACATATTTGTAACATCTCCTCTGGCAACAGAGTTATTTTGAATATTGGAGTGTTTATCTAACTTCATTTTAAATCAATCAGAAAGATGAAATCCAAAACTAATTCTACAATTGTCTAGTGATTCATTCTTTCGAAATCCAAAGTTATTCTTGAGCCATTGCTGAGATAAAAATCATCAGCTTTACAATTATACAAGCTGTACATGTCCCAAAGAAGTAGCAGAAACTGGAAAATAATTTGAAAAATTTACAAAAAAATATTTCAATAAGTATGATTAGTAACAAGACAATTTTTCAAAAAACAATGTATCGACATCATTACATCGGAATAGGCACTACTTCGACAAATTATTTATCAACACACTATTCTTTGTCATGGATAGTTAATAAACATATACATAATCAAATAAAAGAACTGTATCAGTTCTTACATTTATGATGCTATTGAGATAAATAATATAATTTTACTTGTTTTAATACAATCCAAGCATGCTATTCGACATGTACATCGATATTTCGATACAATAGTTAAATCCATGAAGTAGTCTAAAAACCAGTCAATGATGAATTAATAGTTTCGAATGTTTTGATAAAATGCTTTAAAAATGCTACCATAACAAGATTTGTCAAAGGAAATGTAAGAAGGAAAACTGTTCCCAAAAAATTTGGAAGTTCGAAGAACATTCGCAAAAAATTGGATATTTAAGGGATAACCCCCAAAACTACTCTTGAGTACATCTTTGTTTATAACAGTTTCAAAAGAGACTATTGAAGTTTAGTAAACTGACTGACAGACTGACTGATGCCAGGCACTGCCAGTGCCCAGTATCAAATACAGTAATATTTTTACTGGATATATGACTACGGAGTCGATGGTGGAGTCAGATGGTGAGTTGATTAAGAATTTTGCAATGAAATGATATTGTCGATGAAATGCGCATGCCGATTAACCATACATCGACATACTTTGTTCGATGACATGACTGTCGATTAAGTGTTAGTCGATGAACTGTCATGGAAGCAGATGATTGGCTTTAAAAAGTTGATTGCTAATGATGTAAATTAAGAATCTGCTTACATCAAGGATGAACAGACCATCAATTTCTTCAAACCAACCAAAAGTCAACCCAGAATCACAAAGCTGGGAAATCAAAACACACATCAACTGGTTCAGACGTTGCTATTAAGAATTATACAAAAATGAGATATTTTAATAAGAACCCATGCGGTAAGGGTATGTAACCGTCAGTTAGAACCAAGAGATTGGATTTTACAAAAAATATGTCTCAAAGATCCATGTTTTATCACTTATAAATCCCAACATTTGCTTTGGCAAATGTTCTTCATCGAAAAAATATGTCTTACCTAAATATTGCAAATTTAACAGAGTATGACAAATGACAATGCTTCAAACTAAATATAGAATAACAGGAAAATGTAGTTTTCATATATAATTTCAACACACACTGTAATGCACTAAGAGTAGAACTCTACTTGATTAAGGGGTGAGGAGCTCGATACATGACTTTGACAGTTTGTAAAAAAAACAACAAATGTGGGAGATGGATTCATCAAAATTTGGGAAAATATATCATTGTCATTTTGTATAGTTGGGAATCCTTGAGGCATACTAAGGATCAACATTTTTATTTGTGAGCATTAGTATATTACGATGGTTTAATTCACGATTGACGAATATGCCAAAAGTCGCTTTTGAGATAATAGCATTTTTATGGAAAAACGGTATAACTTGAAAATAATCAATGTTAAAAGGCTTTAATTTAGTGAACAGATAAAACAATATTAATATTTTATAGGAAATGTGCTATTTTTTGTAAAATAATTAAATTAGTAAATTAAATTAATTAAGTAATTTGTGAAATAAAATGTTCAAAAATGAAAATTTGTCATTTTGACTTTGATAAATTTTGCAGGTAAGCGAAATAAATTAAGTGTAAAGTAGCACATCTGCACATCCATTAGTTTGCCAATTAAAAAAAAAAGAATGCAAACAAGAAAAAAAAAGAGCATAAAATTGTCAAATTCTTGTATTCTAAATTAATGAAAATCCAGGTATTTAAAATTTGTAAAATGTAAACTGACGAATTGGACTATTCACCACTTTGTAACTTTTAGAAATGACAGCTTGTTATTTATTAGCTACTGTTCACTTCGGTAACTTTAACAATTAATGGTTAAATTAATTTCTGTAACTTTAGGTTCATTAGGGACACTGCCAGGATCACAATGGTCCAATTATCTCATTTTTGACAAAATGGCGCATTCGTCACTTGTGAATTAAGTTATCGAATTTAGATGTTGCCATGTCAAACAGTTCTCAGCACACAGGTGGCAAGGCAAATACCTGTCAAGAAACAGATTTCAACATTTGAATCTTGGGGTTGAATCTGAGTTGGCACTTTATAGGTCTGTAATTGGCAGGTGTGTGTTTGTCAACATTTTTATATATAATTTCATGTAATATTAGTAAATAAATATTTTTAACTATATGTTATTATTGTAAGTGATCCACAAAGGGCTTTGATCATACCACTCTCAATCTATGTTTGCGTCGAGACTTCGTCTCACACGCCGGGCTTTGCTCATAATGACAATTTCATGGGTCTAGTTTGTATACATGAAAAAAGTTATAGTATACAATGCAAACCATTGCACACAATCATAATTTTATTAAAACTAGTTAAGCAAATAGAGCTCAAGCAAATTCTTATCTGGATTGATAGAATTGATAGAATGATAACAGAACTTACCAGTAAATATTGAGGCGATGGATATTTTTCCTTATGAACAGCTAATGATTTACAATATGAGAAGAAAACTCCTTTCAGCTGTAATTTGAATAAGTCAAATTCAAAACCTTATTATAGTTTACATTAAATAGAAATTGCAATGTTGAGCATTACCATTTTAGACAACTTTCCTGTAGAAATGAGCACAGTAATTAAAAGAAGGATAGATTCGAGACAACCAAGAAATGGTAAAATCACCAATAGAACATCTATAATGTGATCACTACGATTTTCATCCTCATTAATAACCAACTGACTTGCAAATATTAGGAAAGAACTTGTGATAACTAGTGAAGTGTGCAGTAAGAACAGCACCTGAGAAAATGCCGCATTCATTGCAGATACCAAAGTGGTCAAGTGATAGTACTTGCGAAGGCATTCATGAAAATTAATGTTTGTGATAAAAGCAGAACCTGTGGGTTTTGACAACTTCATTTGAAGAAATAAGCAACTGTGCTTAACAAAAACAATGCACAAATGCAAAGAAACAAGGTAGATACTAACATATGGAAAAACCAGAACTCCTAAAAGGAAAGGAAACATGACAGTAATATGTGCAAGGATCCTAAATCTGCCACCAATATTACTATGTAATAAGGATAATACAGCAAACACCAAAGGCAATAACTGGATAAGTTTAGATATCATAATGCAAATAGAGAATCTAAACAAGAAATCAAAGGTCTTTTTCAAAGATTTATCCAAGTTGGCAGGCAAAACTTTGAACTTTACTTCAGAATATAGGAATTGAAGGCATTGGTCATTTTTACTTGCATGACAATAAAGTAAATAAAAGCTTGAGAGATTAACAAGTATTAGATAAGGAATTCCACGAAGAGCAAAAATATACTCTGAAGAGAAAGAACCATAAACAGAGACCAGGACAATAACAATAATATTGGTCATCAGAATTATAATGGTCAAGAACTTTATCAATACTTTGGAAATGAAATTCACAATTTTGGCAGGTCTTGCAGGACTTGCATCCTTTGGGAAAACATTGATACCACAAAGGTATAAGTAATAAAAGAATGGAGTTAAACAATGATCATCATCAGCCATTTTGACTTTCAGAAGCAAATTCCACAGGAAATGAAAAATTTGTGAATTCTGACTACTACTGTCCTTAATATAAATAATATTTGATATTTTGTTGGTTACTAAGGATGTTTATGAGAATAGTAACAATAATTCTTATAGTTACTAAGTATAAAGTGCAAAATAAAATACATTGATGTTTTTCATAAATATTTTAGTGTTATAGAATTTCGATAGCACTAATGGAATGCACATTTTGAAATCAATTTGTGAACATCTGCATCCTTATGGTGTCAAGGATATAAAACAATATCTGATTCAAACTTGGTGGTTCCATATAAAGTCAGACTATTCAACAAAATATGATTATTTAAAACGAAAATTATGATTTCTGAAATAAGTGGTGAATGTTTTTTTAATGAAATACATATGAATTGCTGTTAAAACTGTTACCAGATTTCCCTGATTTTTTTGAAATAATTATTTTAATGTTTTTCTGTTATGCAAAGCCTTACAGGTAAGAGTGTTTTAGCCTAATTTAAATCCGGTTCCAGTTTAGTCACATGTCATGTTTCCGCTAATTTCAATATCATACAGCCTGGATGAGTCCGGTTTGAAAAAAATGCAAAAAGCCTCAATTTTGTGTCCATTCCTAGCTTCGCTCGGACTTTGATCCTAGAACCATGAAACCGGACTCCCAAAGAAGTATGGTATACTTCAATACCAGATTTTTACATATACACTGCAGTCTAGTTTAAACTACAGTTATATATTTATTTGTCACAAAAAAGACCATCTTTCAGTCATAATAGAAAACAGAAAATTCAATAAAAAATGAGCCAAGCAGAATTAACTGAATACGGATTTCAAGTTTAAGCTTATCATTTTTTTACATGTAATGTTCCTTAGCATTATTCCTGTAGAACGCCAGGTAAACCTGATAATGAGGGCATAAATGCTACTGATTATACATGTATTAGAACAATGAATTAAGGAAGTGGAGCATTATATTTAGGAATAATTTTAAAGATTTTACAGGTGAAACATTTGATTTTCT
This sequence comes from Proteroiulus fuscus, assembly GCA_034700285.1. Taxonomy (NCBI): domain Eukaryota; kingdom Metazoa; phylum Arthropoda; class Diplopoda; order Julida; family Blaniulidae; genus Proteroiulus; species Proteroiulus fuscus. Next base: position 10,355 of record JAQIXP010003725.1, read on the forward strand.
TATGATCTAATACGATGTTTAAAAGGGGTGAATGGTAGTAGGAGATTACTGAAATTATTAGTTGTGTAGAAAAAGTATTTTTGATTTTTGGGCAATTCCAAAAGAGGTGGTCTAAAGTTTGGTTAAATGCATGCATCTCATAGGTGATATGGGTCTGTTAGGTTATGAGATATTGTCTTTCTATATCAAAACAGATTGCCTATGGGTTTATCTTTCATTGAATAATAAGACATTTTATTATCCAAGGAAATGAGGTGAGATGGTACACCACTGACTAAAGAATAAATTTTTTGTGAAGTTAAGCGACCAACATAAACATGTAAAGCCAATGGAATCTGGATTGAATTAAAAAAATAATTAAGTGTAACAGACCCTGCAATAACATAAGGGTAGAATGACCAAAAATATGCTGCAGTTTGATGCAGAATGTTTTAAACAAATAAATTTTCAGAAGATATACCGTGAAACAAAGTTTTGAGTCCAATTAGTGCACAAGGACTCAAAATTTCTGTCATTCACTGGTCCAATCAATAATTCATTGATTGCCTACCAACAAAAGAGCCACTTATTAACTAATGCAACCAACAGAGTCAGCTCATATAGTTATTAGCTACTAGCTAAGCGCTGTAGCCACAGATTTTGGCGCCCTGTGCGGCCAACGAATTTAGCGCCCCTCCTTATTCCTCCCCCTTTCCCCCCCAAAAAAATTATTATAGTAAAATGCCAAATTCTTACACATTTCTCAATTTAGCAATTTTTTTAAAAAAAATTAACTTTAGGTAAGTCTAGAAAATTATAGGCTGAAGCATTGTTAAACTTATATAACTTATAAGCAAAGTGTCAAAGTCACAAAATGCGATGACTCGTCTTTGTCTAGAAACTTAGAAAGTTATTTTTATTGCTTTTATGAAAGCAAATTTGTCTATAAGGACTTCAACGTTAAGTTAGTTGGCCATCAGGAATTTAATAGGAATAATTGCAAGGTTTGACAGCAGAACTAAAATTCAGAAATGACTATAAATACAATGTAGGCTTAATTGATTGAAAATGTATAAATGACTATAAATTAATTTAAGTTAATTGAAAACAATGCAGAAATTGCTGAAGTAACCTGAAATTCATTTTAGTTGAAAAATGTAGAAATAACATAAATGACTTCAATTGATTAAAATGAATTGGAAGTTATTAGCACTGCTTTTTTCAAATTAATTGAAATGAATTGATGGTTATTTCTACATTTTTTCAATTAACTTGAATGAATTTGATGTTATTCCTGGTTATACAGTTTATACAAATATATGCACATTTATATACAAGAATGTATACAATTTACACTAAAATTAGCACAAAATTTGAGTTATTCCTGTTTTGTTTTCAATTAATTAATATAAATTTCAAGGTTTGATTTAGAGGTTACTGCATGTAAACCCCATATATGTCCCTGCTTGTGGCCCCTTCACTGATAGCGCCCTGTGCGGGCGCACCGCTCGCACCCCCCTTGCTACGGCCCTGTGTAAATAGATAGTATTAACGTGGTATAATTATAATTTATATCTATATAACAGCATTCAACTTCCTATAATGTATTTAGATTAATGTATTACATTGCGAATGGCTTTGTGCTCATTGAATTTGCAAAAATTGCCAACATCATTGCAATGTTATGGCCTATAAAAGGCAGAAGAAATGTCCTGTAAAATAACATTACTACATTTATCCCTTGAATTTTCTTGCTAATACCAATTGCAAAGGCATTCAGAAAAGTCATTCTATTTTATTCATTCAAAACAAAAGTTCTTAAATGTAATAGTATTCTTCTTATTGGTCAGAATTAATCAAATATTATTTTATATAAATCCTGTAGTTTATTCCCTGCAGCAAGTAGAATATTCTTATAGTTCAATATTAGTCATGACAATTGTTATTTTTCTATCATACCAGTTGAGGCAATATAAAATTTAAATTAGTTTGAAAAAGTGTACCTTAATTTAATAGCACATAGCAACAAGCTAAGTGTCTATTGAATAACGGAAGAAATGTCAAATCATGAAAACAGTTTGAAGAAAATGTTTTACTATTTTTACTTATGTGGTATTGATATATTTACAAATGATGTGAAACCTACAATTTTAGCAAAAATTATACATAGAAGCTCAAATGTCATATGTAGATGGCTGACCCTTCTGATACTAATGTGTACTGTTTGTAAATTTTGGTACGGCAGAA
>JAQIXP010003726.1:0-12578 GCA_034700285.1 Proteroiulus fuscus
ATTTACCGCGCGTCCTAAAGATACATGGGATGCAATGGAGCGATGCACATGTGCACTTGTGCATCGCTCCAGTGCATCCCATGTATTTTTAAGACGCGCGGTAAATAAACGCCGTGTCCTGCGTCCAAACGTCGCTCGTGTGTACCCGGCCTAATGCTGTTCACATGCAGGATTCATAACAGGTCTATGCATTAAAGGGGAAGTCCCACTTTGTAACGAGTGATATTTAAGTTGTTCACACTTACTATAGTGATACCGAGCAAAAGAACGGCGTAAATTTCCATTGCCAGTAATGGGATATTCATGCCGTTCTTTTGCTCGGTATCACTATGATTGGCTGTGACAATAATATAAGTGCAGCAGTTTTCCATATTGAAGAAATGACGACGTTTGCCAAATACACGTACAATAGGCGCCATTTTTCCACAGAATTCAGCAGACACTAAGTTGGTGGCGCCCTCTAGGACATGCATGGGTGCGTGTTCCTTGAGAGCTGATACATTTTATCCAGTGGAGGGCGCTACATGCTGTCAGAAAAATGGCGCATATTTGGGATTCTATATATTTTCATTGATTGAAATGCATGTATTCTGGACATTTTATTTAAGGATTGGTGGGCTCAAATCAAATTAAAATTTCCATACATTTTATAATTTGTAATGGTCTTCTTCCTATACAATCCACTTAATTCTTTCAAAGTGGGACTTTCTCTTTAATTATTCCAAAGATGAAATTTTCTCCCATTACTAACATGGCCCTAAAGCCTTCTGAGATTTTATCAGTCAAGTATAGGCCTATTCCTGAGATCAGGCAATATTGCACTGCCCATGCATGTTTGAAAAAAAATTGTGATTTCTCATTAATGGAAGTTTAATTCTAATATTATTACTTTATTTCTAAGTTTTGGTTTAATTCCGGGAATTTAAAAAGTGCAATTGTCATGAAATGTGACGCACAAGTCAATTGTGAGCCAAAATTCGGGGTGGGGTGGGGGGGAGCATGGCAGCACAGTTTCGTTACAAGTAAATATACACGTATACGCTGCTTGGTTACATAACACTATTGGATTTTAAATATAGAAATATGTATTTGTTGGGAATTTATAAATCTCTCATGATATATTCCTTCGGTTCTGTTCCTATAAATATAGGCAATATATACGAAGTTTCTCATTTGAAGTATTGGTATTATTATTACCAAGGAGTGCGTGGAATTAGGTCAGAAACTTGGCATTCAAACTAAACTGTGCTTGGCATTTAAAAAATTGATTTTTACAATTTAAGCGAACTAATAAGTATATATAGGTTTATTTTTGGTTATGTTATTTTCAATCTATATTTATCTTGTTCAGGAGATCTATTGACATATACCCTTTCATGTGTATATTGCTACAAACCTTCTGATGATGTTCCAATGATGTGCTACATATTTACATCATTGGAACCAAAATTATGCAATCTTTTTAGAAATAAATGCAAATTACAAAATTTAACTAATTTAATTTGCTGCAGACACCTGCATGGCTTACAGACAATAATAAATGATTACAAAAATGGCAGCATAGACTCCATCCACACTATTTGCTTCAAAATTCTAACATATGACAGGTATGGAGCATGCTATATAGGCCTATATACTCCATCTAAAATCCTTCTAAAATCTTTGGTTTATAGTCTTGTCGTATGTAGACAGTTTCATTTTAAATTTTATGCCAAAAATTATGATAGTTGGCCGGGAAAGTTTTATATATATATATATATAGTGCCAACATTATACGTGCATGCTGTTTCATGTTATCATGGAAGTCCTGTATAGGATGCAATTCTTACAGATATTATATAAGGAAAACATGCATGTTAGCATGTAGGTCATGCATGTTATTCAATGCTTATTCCGTCACCAATTAAGTGCGCGGGTCATGTATTTGTGACATATATATATGGAGTACAAAAAACAAAATGGCGCCGATGGCTCGTTTGAATATATGTTGGAAGCTTAATGTAAACAAGTTGTTATTGTGCTAAAAATCGTTCCATGCATGGCGAGAATTGGTTAAGTTAGGGCATGGACCGGAAGTAGGGGGAGAAGGATGACCTTTGACAGGATTGGTCAAGCTGGTTCGGATATTGCAGCAGACATGTTTGTGCATAAACTATAGCGAAAATCGAATAAAAATATTTGGTAAAATAAATAAGCACCGTAGTGCATGCAGGGAGGGTTCAGTGTTAGTTGCATGGTGCATAAACCCTGGGCTAAATTTAGCCGAAAAAGAGATGTTGATCTATCTATATAAAGTCTAAACATTGTTTTTCATCTTAGATGTTTAAGTTCTATAAGGAGTACTTTTTATGGAATTTTTTACATGCATGTATATATCTCAATTATATGTTCTTGTTCAATTATTCTTGCTTGAGTTAATTAAAATTGTATATCGTGGATTAATTACTCTCTCTAATAAACTTGAATTACACCCTAGCTGCCATTTAGTATTATTGAGAGCCAAATTAATAACCATTTCTGATGGCATCACTATACTATCAGGTTTATTTATTGTTTTATGTTTTTTAACTTTTTTCTTTTTTCCTTCAAACAAATTTACTTATAAGAAAAAAAATAAGAAATATAATGTTTTTAGTCTTAAAAAAACTTGGTATAATGCAATAAAGAATCATACAATTATTATTTTTCCAAAATTTAGGACTTTTTAATTAATCCAAAATGGTATATTAAGCATCTATAAAATATATATATACTTTTCCCCCTATAAGTTTTTCTTTTAAATAGGAACTATAACACCTCCCTATATATCTATATAGATAGTTGATTTAATAAGAAATTTTTCTATAATATGCAGATATTATGACTAATTACTTTGTTATCCCTAAGTTTTCAACGCTAATTGTATGCCATTAAGTGCAATTAATGGAAAGATGGGCAAAAGCCATTATCTTAATAGTAGATTATAGGCATCAAAATGCTACATGTACTTATGTTTTATGAAGAGCCGTCTATATATAGTTTGCATTGAAAAAAAAAAAACAATGAGCAAAAAATATTTATTTTCTTTGAAAAAAAAATTACATTAAGAGTTATCATAAAATATTAGCTTTTTGTCCTGGATAATTGGTATAGAAATGAACAAGATACTCAACTATCACATTTCTTCAAGCAAAATTTATACTAGGTGCAAATAGATTGCTTTGTGCAAATATTTTCTGCATAGAACCATACACAGTATACATTCATGTATACCTATACTGTATTAAAAAAAAAAGTAAAAAATTGATTTTTTTGTAATGAAATTTTAATATTTTATTTTGTAAAATTATTTTTAAAGAAAAATATCTTACAATATAGTTTTGTGGAATGTACTGACATTATTTTTAAAGAGCGCACGTGGTACGCACGCGCACCTTATCAAAACTACGCATGCGTGCAACGTGTCCGCACGTGCAATTTACGGAGTCTTATTTCGCTCAATAAATTTTTCATTCGAATATTTTAGTTTTGTGGGTTTTTTTTCCTCATAAGTGTACTTTAATAATTTAATAAATAAAACAAATAGATGACTTACCTGATAATAAACAACTCCTCGTTATCTTATGTAGTTTATTCTCGTGTTGATGGCTTAATGAATGTAAATATCACTCGAGTTTTAACTGTTAGTAATAGTAATACTGCGAGCAGTTAGTTAGTTAGTCCCGATTGTAAAAGTTGAACTAGTTACAGTATAGTTTTTCCTAGTACTTTCACTTTTTCTTCTCGTTTTCGTTCAAAGTCAGTGGCAGTGGGTCAGTCGGCCTCACCCAGAAAGAAGAACACACAAAACGGTCCACCCTAGATCTTTTGAGTAACGGGACAGCACCTTCTCACTATGGTATTCTTTTTTATCACTTATAGGCCTACTTCTCCTTCTCTCTCTCTCTCTGTTTGAAGAAGTTTGAAAAAAAGAAGAGACGAGGTCGAGGATACGAGGGATGTGTTGTTGTTTGTTTGTTTTTTCGATGAAGATGTTCCAGACTATGCTGCAACTCCTGTGTCCCGAAAACAATCACATCGGTGTCCGTAGGGCAAGTAAACAGAATTATTTTTTTTTCACTTTTTTCACATAATTTTTCACAGTTTGTCCAGGTATAGGCAAATGGCGGGGTGAGAATTCGAAAGCCGCCCGTTGACTTCAAAGGGGTAAGTGAAACTGAGGAATTCCCCAGACTGGATAACGTTTACAAGTATAGCGGAGTTGATTAAGAAAAAAACCATGTGTGATTTTTTTTGTGTGTTATTGACTGTCACGTGGTCCAATTATTATCAAATATATATTATTTTTTTCCTGTCAGTGGCGTCGATTAAAAGGAGGAGGGACTGGAGGGTCCCTGTAGAGCTCAGATCTACAAGTGGGGGGGACCCCACGCAGCAACAGTACTAAGTATAATATTAGTGGTAGTAGTCAGTGCTGGTGGTGGTGATAGTAGGCCTAGTAGTTGGAATGGAACAAGTTCACTTTTCCTCCAAATCACTTTTTGAACTATTTTTCAGGTCTTTCACTTTCTCTTTTTCAACTTTTAAACAGAGTGGAAAAACCTTCGCTCTCTGATATTGCAAATAAACGTGGTTGACATTGATACCTCTCTCTCTCTCTCTCTCTCTCTTTTTCTCCCTCCCCTCATTTTTCCTATAGTCTACATGCCCGTGTCAATAACACAGCAATGCGATTGCACTAGGCCACTAACATAAGCAATAAACAAGAGCGATCGTGACTCACTCTAGCACCATCTAGGGAAACCAGGACGCAACTATAAAGATGTGTACAGTTGGAAAATTTTCTGTATTTTTTGCAAATATTTGTTGGGGGGGGGATGGGGGGGGGGATTCCATCATAAATCACACGATGACAAAATGGGGAGGATTTCGGGACTCTCACCTAGGGAGGGGGTTTAGAAAATTATCATGTGACAAGTTTTCAATGTTCAAGTTTCAAGTCCTAATGAAATTTGCATGCAATTCCATTCAGCACATTATGACACCAGTTTATAGGGATGTAGGGGATAATCCCAGTATGAGGAGACTTACTCGTCAGTAGACGTGGTAACATATCGTTGTTAAATTGAATTCTGATAATTTTGAACTATTCTTATATATTAAGATTATTCCATTGTCTTATAAACATAAGAAAAATTAAAGGGCCAATCTTTAAAAAAGTCATAAAAATGTCATGTGATTTTTTTCAGTAAAGTGGGGGGAGGGAGGTTATGGCGCAAAAACATCTTAGGGTTTCAAAGTTTCAAAAAATTACATCCCAAGTTTTACATCTGAAATTCTGCACTTAATTGTGGGACATTTTTTTGCTAGGACTTACATTTAGTGCGTAGTAGACCTATAATGAAAGAGTTTTGGAAACTATTTTTATTTGCTATTTTAAGAAACAAAAATTATACTATCAACGGAAACACACACAAAAATTCAATGATTTAAAATAACTCTCATGTAACCTAATAACCAAATACCTAAATTACAAAAACTTTAGAGAAAAAAATGTGCCTCAGTTTCTTTTAAGGAATTTCATTTGTAAAGTACATTGTATTTTAATTTTAGGTAGGCTGAAATATAAATGAATTATTAGTAAAAAGTCAGGCAAACTTTGGCTAAATGGTTTTGATGACTTATGTTTACTGCTTGGATTATTTTATGAAAAACCCCAAGAAAATATACTTATAATTGTGAAAGTTTGAGCTAATTTTCTTGTGCAATTATTAAAAAAAACCACATTAAACATACACAAACTATATTAAACTTATTACTTTCAATGCATTTAAGTATTGAAAATAATGTTATTTTCTTATATACACCGTAATCTTAGTCTTAGCAACAATACGGCTTTCAATTGGCTAATTGGGACGGTTGCAAAGTAATGACTTGATTATGATGTATAAAAATTGCTGGTTTTGAATCCCAGAAAAAAAACCGACAGGACTTGACCCCTTGGTTTGACCTGTTGTTCAACTCCTTCTAGACGTTTAATGCCCTTTTCTTTTTTTATGTTCTTTTCACTTTACTCGATCTTCAGACAAACCCCCATTGCATTCATTGCTCTTGTAAAAAAAAAGGTAACTGTTCAACTCCTGTGACTCCCACATTTTGAAAATTATGTAAGACAACTGGTCTTATTTGATGTTTGCTGATTATTATCCTGTCACGAACACAAACAACAGCAACAACCAACCAACCCTATAGTGGCAATATGCGCATAAATTTGTATTTTTTTTAAGCCGAATTTTAATGGATACTTTGAGCCAGCTCCCCCTTCCCCATTTACGCACCTTTAAGCTAGGGGATCACCCTTTAGGGTGCTTAGGATTATGGTATTATTTCCATGACTGAGAAGTCCAGTGAATTCCCAGCATGCCTTGCACCAATTTTGAATAGTATGCTAGAGAGGAAAGCCAAATTAGGTACTTTATCCCTCACTTACTGCGGTATTACGTAATATGTGGGCGTCCCCTCAAAAATGGATTCCAAATATATTTAAATTAATTATGTTTTCATTTTTCGTTTTAAAAATTTGTCTAATGCAAATTGTGGGGTGCTGCATTGATGAGCATCATGCATGCATGCCTGGAACGCAACAATGTGGTCAAGGGCAAACTAGTTTAATAGGAAAATAGGAATTGGAAATTAGGACAAAATGGCGGAATGCGAGTCAAGTATGTTGCCTTTTTTTGCTGTTCCAAGGGTATCCGTGTAAGGGGGAAATCAACGTTTATTAGGAAATTATACTTAGGTAAAACACAGTCTCATCTAACTTGTTACTTCAATTTTTTAAGAAAAGTTTTTTTTAAGAAATTGTGTTAGGAAACAAGTAAATCGATTGTTACTTCATTTTTTTGTATTAATGTAATGTTGTGTTTTGATGGGGATTTCAAGGACCTTTCTATTGCCCTATATGGAACCGTGCAAAAACAATATAATTCAAGTAAATAACAAGATTTTGTTTTGATTTCTGGTGTAAGCTATTATTAAAAAATAATTGAAAAAATTAATTTCTGAAATCTGAACGAATTGAGGTTTGCTTGTTTGTGGGGAATTTTTATGGAAGCCTTGAGGTACGTCTCGAATTAAAAACGAGAGAGAGAGAGGACCAAACATAAGGCAACAATAATTAAAAATTTTCAGTAAAATATGTTATTTTTTTATATGACACTAAGGCGTGTATACGTGAAAGTGACCGAAGTTGTAAAATTAAGAAGAAAAAATAAAAAAAAAGTAAAATTACGAAATTTGTTTTCCTCTGACCGAAATTCCGAACTTTTAATCTTGTGTTCTGATTGGCTGAGAGGACAGGTTCTTAAGGTAAACTTTTCTCTCAGCCAACCAGAACGCAGGATTCAAAAGTTCAAAATTTTGATCCATGGGAAAAATAATTTCGGAATTTCGATCTAGTTTCGTAATTTCATCTAGTGTTACTAAATTTTTTTGCAAATTTAATTAGCATTTACTTTAATAAAATAACCGTGCACGGCGGAATGCTGTGACGGATAACCGTAGATGTACTTTAATAAAAATCAAAATGTTTGCCAAAGAAATTGCTGAAACCGTTATATTCAGTTTCAATATTTTTTGGCCCCGGGCCCGCCACCTAGCGTCAGTTTTATTTCTATCGTTTGCAGTTGCCATCCATAGGGACTGCCTTTGGCTCTTTGAGACAGATAATAAACTATAGGTTAGGATTCTTCTGCTGATGAGATCCTAACTTATTGCCTTTAAGGCTGGATTTTAGCTGTTGACTGACTTTCTGCTCACATGAGCCAATGGAGACCTCCAAGGAAGGCAACTGCAATCCATGAAAAGAAAACTGATGCTAGGTGGTGGGCCCAAGACCAAAAATTATTGGAACTGATGTGCTTGAGCTGTTGCTATTACACGCAACTTACAGTGGATTTAGGTACTGTATACATAGACCCAAATTAGTTAGGGCATTCTTAAAAGCTGACTAGGATGATTCATTATATGAATCGATAATTATGTTTGCTTTTGGAGTTCAGCCACTTGTTTGCTGATTGTAATATTAAGCTATTTCGAATGTTTAATTGAATACATAATGCTGGAGCTCATTGGACTGTGGCAGTATTATAGCGAATGTTAACCTTGTGAAATTAAACCCTGGTTAAAAACATCTGTAACTTCTATTTATTGTAATTACAGTTCCCCTTTTAGGCCTACTTCGAATTCTACAGTGTGTTTTCGATTAGTTGGATAAATCTAAAATCATAGCTCATTTTCGTGTATTTTGTAATATACTCTGCTAGATAAATAAATTAAGAAATCGTGCATATAACAAGTGGAAGCCTCTAGTGCCGTCTAGAACCAGCGTATTGAAAAAGCTATACTGACGTGCATAGCGAAATTGCATTATATATATATATATATAATAGGCCTACGGTATGATTTAAATTCTGAAGGAAATAATTTGCAAGAGTTTTCATACATAAAATTGATGGAAGTAAAGTTTATAATTGACAAAATATTATATTTTGAACGAGGATCATTGTTGCCACCAAGTGATGTCATAGGAGGGCCTCCCTATGACGTCAGCTATAGTATTTCAACTATGAGCACAAACAATATAGGTTAGAGTATAGTTGTCCACTTTTACCTATTTATATTCAACTACATCTATTAAATAATTAAAAAATTACAGCTAATTTCATTAAATAAAACTTGCTTTTATTTTATTCCTGCATTTGTTATGGGCAACCACCTGTGCTTGTATGCATGCTTATATATTTAATAATCCCGTTTCGTGGCTTATTTTTTTAAAAAAATTATGAGTTAACAATACACTGACATAAAAGTAGGTTTATTCAAGCAAAAATGAGTTGACCTTCAAATGAGCAAAAGTAAAAAAGGGAAATGGCAAAGTCAACCAACTCAAAATGCACTTGTTTGGTATAAAGGGACTGCAGAGGGCGCTGACATGAGCCGGCTGTTCAGACATTGGGCCATTCACATTTTGAAAAATGTTATATACCTTTTAATAATAGCAAGAAAGGCTTGTTAAATAGCCATTATATCAATTACGTGAATCATTCCGTTTTAAGTTTGAACCGGCAAAAAAGCACTTGTTTCGGAAGCCATTTTTTGTTTTCTGCTTATTTAGCAATTGACGACTCGATGTGCTAAGTTTTTTTAATGAAAACTTCGTAATTAGGCTTGGGGACGAATTTAGTGACCTGATGAGGATGTTGTTCAGAAAAAGAGTGAATTGGAGATTATACTCAAATTAACTTATATCTGAATTTCGATTATATATGTATAGTTACGACTTTAGTCTATATGACATGCTATATAAGAAGAATTAGATTTCGATTAGTTGCTTTAGCCCAGTATAGTCACATTAGGCGTGTTTTGGTGTTGTGATTGGATCATGCATTTTTGTTATCCAGTTCACAAGTTGTTCTTAACTACATTATAGGCTATAACCCAATCGCGAAAACGCTAATGTATTTTTCCTTTATCTCGTTTGATACTCTATATATTTATGTAGACCACAAGTGGGTAACCCTTTTTGCTACTTAGCACTGTGATCCTGCACACCAAAACAGGCTACCGCAAAAACGCTATACCTTCAGACCATGTAAGCAAATGGTTAATACGAGGTCATAACGCCAAAACACGCTTAATAAAAGTATACACTACTGTATAATGTAGAGTAACTAATGATAAGAATTATTAATTTCAGGTCACTTTTGCTTTATGTAATTATTATTAATATTTCATTTATTTGAATAATGGTATTATTAAGGAAGTCTTATTTTAATGTCATATTTCACCCAATGTCAATTTCATAAGGGGATCATGACTTCATGTATATAAACAAAATGTGCCAGCTTCTTCATAATTGTAGTGCAGTATAGCTTTTTTATTTTATTCCCATAATTATTTAGTATACATAGTTAGGTAGGTCTACGTGTGCTATTATTTCCACTTAAAAATTATTGGGTGTTGTCCTTAAAACTGAAATCAAATTTATATAAAGAAAAGTGTTGTTTTACTTCAATGGTTTTTACTTATTACCTCATCTTTTTATGAGGGTTATACAAAATGGCTTCATGCTTGCGTTAACTTATATTATTATTATTAGTATTAAAGGGTGTATAAGAAAAATATGCAGTTTTTCACATTTTTTTGTATGCATGTTTATTAAATTATTAAAATTATTAAATGTTTAGAAATGAACTCATGGCATCAGATTTCTGACGAAGGACGATTCATTTGTTGTTATCCTATTATTTTTTTTCCCGTTATGTTTTTTAGTATTATTTTTTTTTCTTATTTTGAGTAGGTATATTCTGGCACCTGTTTACCTTCGTCTACAAGGTGAAAAACAAATGAAAGTTACGCAAGGTTCGAATTATATACAAATGAAAACATGGTTGGACCCCCTTGTATGCGTAAACAACTTAATGTTAAGACCCCTGTTTAATTTTTTTTAATATTACAAAATTTATAAATCAGCATAGGCATAGCTTCGAGGAAAATGGGGGGAGGGGGGAGAAAATTCCCCGAAGTAGTTTGAGGAAAACTCCTCTCATCCCAAATTTACAGGAAAATTCATCCTGCATGATTTCTATTTTCTATTAACTTCTGCAGTATCATAAAGTCAAGTTATCAGCATTTTCACCTACTATCTGTGCATTACTTATGCTGGAGTATAACTAATCTATAAAAATTAGTTTAATTGCTATCTCCATAATAAGTTACTTTTTGTGTAATTTAATTTACTGACTTGTATTTACTTTTATCATTTTCTTGCAGGATGTTTGCGCTGTGTGTAATGTGAAAAGCGCAACATATAAACGTCAATACAGGCGCGGATCCAAGGAAAGAGTCAGAGAGCCTGAGGGGGCCGGAGACAATTGTGAAGACCCCTCCCCCAATTGTGATCCTGAATCAGCTGATGGATTACTCTCCAGGTAAAACCAAAGGTAAGATCACTTATGTGTTGCTGGAAACATTACATGTAAGAACAACTAAGGTGATACGAAAAGTTAAAATTAGTTGGCACAAGTCCAATTTGAATCATATAGGGTAATTAAAGGGAAAGTCCCACTTTGTAACAATTAAGGGATATTTAAGTTGTTCACACTTACTATAGATTTGAATGGTTGTGACAATAATATTTACAGGAGTTTCCATATTGAAGAAATCACGACGTTTGCTAAATTCATGTTAGGCGCCATTTTTCCATAAATTTTGGCAGACATTAAAGTTGGTGGCGCCCTCTAGAACATGCGTGCCTACGTGTTTAATTAGAACTGATGCCGTGTATCCAGTAGAGGGCACTACATACTGTCAGTAAAATGGCACCTATTTGGGCTTTATATTTTCATCCAAATCCATCAGGACATTTTATTTAATGATTGGTCGGTTCAAATCAAATTTGAATTTTCATGAATTTTATAATTTTTAATGCTCTTTATTTTCCTACAACCCACTTTTTTCAAAGTGGGACTTTCCCTTTTAAGAATATAGACAAATTATCCCAAAAATCAATACATGATTAGTTTCATCATTGTATGATTATAATTTGACTGTTGCCAGCTATTATCATCTTTTTACTTTCATTCGCTTAAGTTGCAGTCTGATCATCATAATTATGAGTCTAGTTTTTGCTAATTTTTTTTTGCTATTGTTATCTTGCGATTAGAAAGCTACTGTTGTCGCTTGAATTTCCTCATGATTGCATTTGTGATAGATCCAAATCCACGTCATAGTTGTTGATATTTGAATTTTTGAAAGTCCTATTTGGTGATAATATATTTTTGGTAAATTTGTCATGCAGTGCATTGGCCTTCGTGAGTCACAATCCCATTTTCCTGATTGGGAAAAAAAATGAAACGGGGCTTTCAAGGTTAAAATAGTAAATGAGAAAAATTCAGGTCAATTAAAACCGACTTCCTTTTCATTTCTTATCAATTTTAATTTTTTTTTTATCAGGGTTTCCCCCTTTCCTTTCTAATATAATTTTAAGATTTTAGTTGAGATTTTTAAAAAGTTTGCTCTACTTTTGTCAATGCGTTTCCTTGACGTATTCTCCAAAATGTTTGAAGGCGGGGATCAACGTCATTTTTCAAAATTATTATTTTACTGCGTAGGATTCAGAAGGGCGATGATTTTTTTTTATCTTTCTCTAAATTAAAAATGGTTACCTGCTGGCCTTTACCTAGATATTCAACAACATTATTATGCTCTTTCCTTATTTTTTTGCTGTTATTTCTAAAGGCGCTGATTATATGGTTTAAAAAATAACTTTGTTATGACGTGCTATGGCAAGCAAACTTGATGCATAACCAACGTTACATGTTAGTTTAAACGAAACTTCAAAGACCTAGTCCTACATTTTTATGATTGCTTGTTTATTGTTATTAATTTTTTTTTCATAAACACTGATTGGAATCTTTAAGGTGCAGTCTCATTGCATAGTTGAAATGGAAACTTATGTCTCTATACTCGCGGACACAATATCTGTAAACCCCATTCACCTACCTTTTGAAAGCGGATTTTTACCGTTACAATGTAGT
>JAQIXP010003727.1:0-12577 GCA_034700285.1 Proteroiulus fuscus
TCATCGAAGTTGTAAATGTGTGCAACAGAGGGCGAGAGTATATGGCGCCATCTATGACTTTTCGGAGGCCTATAGGCCCATAAAAATGTATTTCTTTCTGTAAGAATTGCATAATTTTACCAGTACAATTATTTCTTCACATAAATTCAAGTTAACAACCCTAAATTAGGCTAATTTCTTTACAATATGCAAGTCACATCTTGCCATTATTTAAAATTTTTGGAATATATTCACCGACAGTCGGTCATAATTATATTGAAAACATGTGGGGTCTTCCATCAACACCGTGATGTTTGCTATAAGATATACAGATCTGTTTACGGCTAAACGATTTTCTGGAAATGTTAGAATGTGTTTTGAAAATTCATCCGAGCTATAATGTAACGTTGTTATGCTCGAAATCAAATCAAACGATGCCTATAAACATCCTGAAATATAATCCAAATTTGAGACTACAAAATGCATCCCATAAATACAAAACCGTATAATAGGTTTTAAAGCTAAGTTTGAAATTGACATGCGAATATATTCCTCCCCAAAGAATAAAGCCTTTTTTAAAAAATAAAATAAAACAAAAAATTGAGCAAACGTGCAGCCAGCCAACATCCTATAGGCCTATTATATATGTTTCATATTACAGCAGTTTTCCCAGAATTTAAAAAAATTTAAAAATGGACGGTTTTTGTATATATCCGTCTGTATCTATAAATTTTGTTGGCTTCTCTAAACACACACATGCACGCATGCCGGGGATTTTTTTTTAGTATATATAAGGCAATCTCGATACTATTATAGACTATATCGTGGTAAATTTTTATTCAACCTTTCACAAGAATTCAGACTTAAAAGTTTTTCCAGCTCCATGATATAATATAGGCGTCTATGATATTTTTCTAATTTTTGACTTAATTGCTACTTTAGATGCCACGCGACAGTCTTAAAAGCTTTCGAGTTCTGGCTAGACCACGTAACAATTTCTGAAAGGTAGTTTTTAAATTTCAATAAACATATCAGACATGGAGCCATTTCTCAGACTTAAAAATTGCAATATATATATATAGGCTGCACACTTTAAAAGTTTGGATTTTTATGAATTTAATGCAATCTTGCATGTGGAAGAGGATTTTCAATTTAAGAATAGGAAAACTGTTCAGAGGGGAAAAAATAGCCATTGCAAATTTTCATTCCCATGGGCTTCATTATATAATTATATATATGCATACTTTTCAGACATAATTTTACATAAAGTTGGCAATTTATTTCAAGCATAAAATTTTCTAATTTCCACATAGGCCTATATATGTTATATGGAAATTATACAAGCTAAAAGATGACTGGACTGAACACAGTTTGCACTTTTTAAATTTAGGTATATATATATCTCTGGATAGGCCTAACATGCCTTGTTCGTGTCCTTTTTGGTAAAAGAATATACTGAAAACCAGTATGGAGATGTTGAATTGTTATGCAAATTAGAGTTTTATGTTTATATGGCAACAGCTAGTATATATATATATATATATATAGGCCTATATATAGTTAACACACTGTTAAGAAAAAATAAATAAATGGGCATGCACTATTGAATATGATATGGCTTTTCCATATATAGTCTGCAAGTACATTTTTACGGGCTAAACGGTCAAGGAACAAATCTAACAGTTTATGCATTATGCAAAATAATAAAGGACTTCGGGGCTATAAAAATTGCATTTGTAATATGCATCATCGAATTTTTAAACAATAAAAATTTCCCATTCTTCTTCAAATTTCAATAAAATTCAATGCTGAATAGAAATTACCCTTAATCAAGGCGAATAGTTTATTGACAAATTGTTAGCCCAACAGGTGCACAATGGCACACTTGTATATATATATATATATATATATATATATATATATATATATATGTTTACCGAAAGTATAATCCCTATACGCTCGTATACAGAGCAATTAATCTCTATATAAAACAAATATTCATTGGAACCATTTACAACGCAAAATATTTGAATAGCCTATATACCGTATCCTATAATACATTTATATACATTTACCTAACATTATATGTGCATGCATGCAGCTCTAATGAATCTTATTCAGATTCAGCTCTATAATGAATATTATCCCCTGCAGAATGGCAACAACAGAGCTCCCTCTACAGGTAAATGCATGCATTCATGGTTTACTTAGAATATTTATTTTTCTAGAAGAAAATAGGGGGATCATCACCCCCCTCCCTAATTTCGGCATATTATGAGCAGCATGCAAGGTGTTGCTGAGACCATATTATCCTTCTGGACTATAACCTTATACAGATTTCATCATAGCATGGTGCCACTTTTCAGTCATTTTGAAAGCTTTGGCCTTTTATTTGGAGCAAAATTTTGGAGGGACATGCGCCTCATTGGCTAATTTTTGAGCCCTTCGTTAGAAAGGCGTTTGATAACGTATATATAATATACATGGCGCTTCTTATATATATAGACGATGACCTCATGCATGCCCGTGTCAAATGTGGTTTAATGATTTCGCACAAACGATATGATGCATTAATTAATGTCTAAATAAAGCGCCATCGTTAGTTACTATATATATAGTGCATGCATGTGTATTACTGCACATGTCTCCAGGGGGAGCGATATGTGTATGCCATCTTTATATAAGACAAGGTTAATTTATATAGGCCTACAGAAAAGTAAAAATTAAGGTAAGAGAAGACTGCATGTTCCTTTGCCATAAGTATGCACCAACAGCTAGCCCTGTAGCCAACTCAGCAGAATTAATGAAAGGGGGGGGGGATAAGAAGGGGGGGATGGCTGGGAAACAAAACTTTTGTCCCATGTATAAGGTATACAAGAAAATTTCAAATGGGGCATGGTCACCCCATGCCCCCCCCACTTCCCCCCTGGCTAGCGGGCCTGTGCACCAGAATGACCATTTAGAAGTAGGCCTAAAGTTTTTGGCTATAGGCCTACATCAATTTAGAAATGTGAAATAGGCCATAAAACATGTTTTATTTTACATTTATACTAATTAATGAAAAGGAATGTGCAAGCACGGTATTTAGAAAGCCTTTCTACAAGTTTTATGTATGTAGCGTAGGCCCAGAAATGGCTTATCTTACGACCTTTTAGTTAGCATTAGCTATATATTCGGTTTTTCTTTAGGCCTATTTTATTTTTTTGGTGTTGTCATTTTTAAAATGAATAATCAAGTGAAACTGGAAATGATTTTAATCAAGCTCTGGCTTACAACATTAAAAAGGTGTCACGAAACCATGACACAAATCATTGTTCAGCATTTTCAGATTTTAGACCTAAATACTTTCTGCATTTAGATATATAGGATCTCTAGGATCTCTTAGATATATAGGATCTCTACAACTGATCCCAATCTACACTGCATATAATACAATCAACTATGCACATTTTTAAGTTTCCTATTTACAAAGTTTGGTAGGCCTATATCCAGAGAAAAGAAAGTTAGGAAACTACCCATCGACAAATAGGAATCACTTGTTGCTAGTGAGTTCCAAAATGGCGGCATGCAGGTATATTGCCAATTACAGGTACAACATATCCAATTATTCGTTCGAATATATAAAGTTAAATAGAAGGTCCTTATTTTGTGCAGTCGATACTTCAGGTATATAGTTAAGTCTAGTTAATTCCTAATCATGACAATTTAGATTTTAAGTTTTACTTTGGAATTTTACCATCATTTACGCGATATGTTTTTGGTTTACTTACAAGTAGGCCTACACGTAAGTATTCCGCTGAGGAAAAGTGAAGCCAACTTGAAAGTAGTAGGTGACGTCACAAGGAGTTTAGTTCATGAATAAAATGGCTCCTAGCTATCTTACATTTCTGCATTACAGGAGTTCTCGTTACATTGTTTATGTAACATGTTACAAGTAAAGACTAGTGTTTCTTCATAGTTGCAAAACTTTTCCCATGCAAAACAACTTTTATTGCCGTTTGAATGCAAAAACTGACCACTGTAAACTCATTTTTAGCACGTAAATTGGATTCACAACTTACAATACTGTATACTTTAAAGCATATACAATTTGTGGTAACTATAATTCCCAGCACAGACTCGTTTTCTATCTTATTTAATGTGAATGCTTTTATCATAAAAATATTTTCAAATGGATTTAAGGCATAATTATGCTCACGCAGAAAGATTGTGTTAAAGTGAATTGGGATACGGCCAATAAAGCAAACGATAAAAAAGTTACAAAAAAGTATTTTGTATATTGTGAACATGTGCATATGCCCAGGATCTATAAATTAACATTTAAATGGTGTAAGAGCAGCTTAAATTTGTTTAAAAATAAGTTTTTGAAGGGTTTCTTACTCAAAATTCTAACTTTACGAGCCAATTCAAATATCCTTGTTAGGTGCATGTATATTTTCTGTTATACTATATAAGCTTTAACTTTTAAAATGGGTTTCAATAAGATTTTATTTTACTTTGAAAAGCCATATAATGCTATACATGGATCTGAGAAAACACTATCAACCTGCAAACTCTCTTTTTCTCATAAAATTTCTCATATAAACCTAAAGTTTAAAAAAAAATAACTTGAAACAGGCCTTTCCATTCTGCTATGCTTAATAGGTTCATGCAAATTACCACTGGTTCTGCAAAAACGAAATACAATAATCTGTAGGCCTATGCAATTTTTAGTATAAAATACATGCCTAAAATACTATGTCTGGAAGTTTCTTATTTAGTCATGCTATGCTTTTTTACACAACTGTGAATTGGCCAACATCATCAGTCAGATGTGTGATTATTTATTCTTTATGCAAAATTTTTTCACTTCACGAAATTATTAAAAAGTGACAATTGACAAATGTGCATTTGGATGGACACTGGTCAATTGTGATCAAAGTGAATTGATTTTTAATCAGTTAATTTCAAGCATGATAATGGTAATGATAGTGGTAATGGTCAATGATAATGTAATATTTTCACAAATTTTTAAAAAAAACTCATAGTATTAGTTACATAATAAAAAAGTGATTTGCCCCGAATCAATGATCAATGTAATTATGGGGGAGAGGCATGGGGGGGGGACCGCGGGAGAAGGGACTAACCCGTACTCTAACCAGACATTTTTACAGAAAAATGGCCGCCAAATTCGCTTTTTTGTATGTCAAGCTCTGTTTCCCATTTCCTCTTCCCCAGCAAACATGACCAATCCAATCAAAATCCAAATCAAAGGTTTTTCTTAAGCAGGGCTACATTAGAATGGTCATGACACAATTCTTAAAAAAATCTGATTTTAAAAAGAAAAATCTCATTTTTCTATTCATTCCGGTTTTGATAACTGGTAACTTTCGTAAAAATTTCGCAGCATCCAGACACAAAGATTCACAAATTGCAGGTGTTGGCCAGGTCTAACACTGTACCAAAAAAAAAAAAAAAAGTAAGTAAGTTTGTATAAATCCTAACTTTCACGTGTTAAACATCCTGTTCATTTTATTTAGCACAGCCTGCTAAAAACAATTGCACACTGGGGTTCATAATCGACATAGACTTCGGGAGGCACGCCCAGTGCATCCCAGCCCAGACAGAGGGAAGGAAGGGGGGGGGAGTAGCAGGGGGCAGCTGGCTATTTCTCTATCTCACAATGCATGGCCAAATAACCTACCAGGAAGTAAAAAACCAGCCTCATCTTACTCCAAGGTCAAGTGGACAGACCGCAGCAGCAGAACAAAAATAGCAAAAGTTGGCTGCTGAGCTGGCAGAATTTTTTTTATTTACTCCAGACAGACAGACAGTGTTGTTGTTGTTGTTGTTGTTGTTGTCAGAGGGGAAGGTTGGTTATTAAAGAGGGGGAGGAGAACGATGGGAAAAAGATCGACGGAATATAATAATCACCAGAAGAGAGCCACTAATCATGTGACTGGTCATTAATTGCTCACAGAAGGCCCTTGACGACAACTTCCAAATTATTGATTTTGGCTGTTGATATACAGGATGCTTTCAAAAGTTCACTGAAAATTCTAAGACAGTGCTATATCGTTTAAAAAATAAGAAAATGTTCATAATAACATACTATTGCCTTTATATATTGACAGACCAAACCATCCAGAAAAATTTCAGCAAAATCCATGGTGGCTGTGGAACCAACTCCCTAAACAAGGATCATTCATGGAGACTTGGCATTTTTTTTGATCATGCTCAATGTATTTATGGCTTACATCAGAGAAAACAAAGGTTTAAACTTTATCCTTTACAAACTTAGCTAGCCTATTAGACCCAAGCTAAGGTGGGAAATCGTATTATTAACACACGGTATACCTAGCATGCCTAGCTATTACTAAAATGTTTGCTGTTCTACTCCGTAAATCAGAAACATAGGACTCCCAAAATATATGAGTAGGTTAACGTACATGTACTGTGCGAATTTTAGCCATATTAGGTCTAAATGAATTCTATAGGATAATTTTTAATAATTAATTTTAATACAGTAATTTATTGATAATGCAGTCAACATTTAAGAGTCATTCTCCATATAATTGAGTATATTTATGAATACATGTAGGACTGTAGCATAACCTAGCTACTGCACCTTCTGGAGGAAATTCTTTATCATTCCCATTCATTCTTAAACCTAACCCCAGGGGCGCTCTTTGTTGCTACTACCCTGCCACCTGCAGAAAAAATAAAGCCCCATGTCCTACTGTTTTGAATTTCAGCAAACAGACTTGTAACATAGCACATATTGCGCCCCCTGGAGGAAATCATTCGTCATCTTAATTTGTTCAAAATTAAAGTTGTCGTCAGGGGTACGACTGTCCTGCTACCTACAGGACAATCCATAGCACTACATTGACATGGGAATTAGACCTGATTAATTTATCAACCTTAGGCACTTTAGCATTAGGTATTTTTGATTAAGCATAGTTCTCACAGGAGGAACTGAATTAACCCTTCAAAAAAGGTGAAATTGACCCCAACTTAAATTTGTGATGCATTTAATTTGATTTAAACCTCACGTAGGCCTGATGTAGGCACTCTTATTTTATAGAAATAAGGCATAAATTAAAATATTACTACCTTATCAAAAGTAAAGTGTCATCTAGCTATTATGGTCACTAAGGGCCAATTGTACCAACAAGGGTTAACTTTAACCCACTGTTAAACTTAGGTTTTTTCTACTTTCCTGAATTTTCATTGGCCCAAATCAGTCACATGATTTAAATAACCCAGGGTTAAGACTTAACTGTAGTTGGTACAATTGGCCCTAAATGGCATACTAAAATTGTCTATTTATCCATTTGGAAGTGGAGCATACCGATATTGATATGGGAAATACATACATTTTTTTTCCAAAATATGGCAATCTAAAAAATTGGCTGGAAAATACGGGACAACATAATTTTATGACCAAAGGTTCCATCACATTAAAGTTTAAAAAAAATAAATAAACATAAGACTTACCAATTTTCTCGGCTTCTTTATGTTGAAAAGTAAATTCCAGTGAAAATCCACTTTTATGGGCAGGCAGCCATTCGTAAGTGAGTTTTAAGGTATGAGTTAATGAATGAAAGACATGGGGGGCTTGGTGGTTGTGTGGCAATTGGCAAATTTTGCCCATGACCACCGGACTGCCAGAAACATTTACTTCCACAATCTCCAACTCAGGTAGGTTACAGTGAGACTGGCGAGACGAGAGTTGCACAACGTTTAGACCATCGTCGAATGGCGTGTCGAATCCGTAAATATCCGTAAAATTGAGCGAAATTGAGAAATCACGGGGTGCTCGGATCAAATATTCGCATTTCTTGTGACCGAGGTTATGATAGTGTAGAGAGATGGCTTCGATTTTTCCTGGGGCCTTGTCAAAAGTCTGGCTACAAACAGCTGAAAATTAAAATAAAAATACATGTTAAATTGGAATTAACCAATACAAAGACATTAATTATTAACAAGGGAGCGTTCAAATATTATAAAGAACAGCTTAGGGGGAAGTGTTTCACATTTTGTTACGGTGCGTTACTTTGGGGGAATACCAGACCCTAATTTATATAACTGGGGGCCCTGGGCAAGTCGAATATTCAACAAGCTGTCATTCCTAAAAGCCAGAAGTGGTGATTAGTAGGGCCTACAATTCGTTAGTAAGTTTACCTTTTAAAAATTTATCGAGAACTGGATTTTAATTAAACTACAATTGGTGAATTTGACAATTTTCGCTCATTTTTTTTGCACTGTTTTTATTCAATAGGCAAACTAATGGATGTGAGATGCGCTACTTCACACTTAATTTATTTTGATTTCCTGCAAAATTAATCAAAGTCAAACTGCATTTTGCAAATTTGCATTTTTAAGTCTTATTTTTCAAATGACTTAATTAATTTACAAATTTACAAAACTAGCACATTCCCTATATATATATTGTTTTATCTGTTCACCAAATTTAAGCCTTTTAACATTGTTTATTTCCAAGTTATACCATTTTCCCATAAAAACGCTATTATCCTAAATTAAAGCAGCATTTGGCATTCGTCACTTCTGAATTAAGCCATCGATATATAAAAGACTCGGGGATCATGGTTGACTAAAAATTATTAATTTATGTGAGATGGGATTCCTTTTGCAGAAAAGATGAAAAATTCTTCCCAGCTATGCGAGAGCATATCACTTTTTAGGAAACGTCATAATTTAATCAAATATAGGCCTAGGTGATAAAAAACTTTAACTGTTAGATTCTGTATATTGTTTCAGTTTCTCGTATCAGCTCCAAAAATGCGGTGTAAAAAGTGGTTTACTTATATCGAATGCCCTCTCAAGTTTAAACTCATTAGTAGAACCGACAGACTTAACAAATCAGTAAAAAAAAATCAGCAGACATATAACATTTCTGCGCAGACTAAAAAAATTACTGTTTTCTCATGTCCTGCCCCTGTAGTTATAATAAGCAGCCATGTTTTCAAAAATAACATTTAACAAAGAAACGAAAAACTGCAATTACTTATTAATACAGCTAGGGTTGGCGCATAAACCTGCTTTTTTTTTTAAAATATTCCTCCCGCAGCCAAAGCAACACTTTATTTTTTTTTTGCACCATTTATTTTGCCATTACATTAGTAGCATGCCGCAGCCTTGACCTAAATCCTAGAGGTCCATGACCCCCAATGCCTAGTTCTATCCCAAAGATGGAGAGCAACAACCTGCAAGTTTGCTATCATCTTAGCACAAACTCATTGCTAATGCACAATGCATCGTTTAATGTCTTTTTTGCACTCTTTTTTATGCTAGGACTATGGTCAGTTCAACCCAACCGACTAGAACCACACCGACTCCGCACTTGGCTTGATCAGGGAGAGAATAGATTTGAACACTGGGCCCACTCAAAAATAGCCAATCTCAATTTCTAATTCCACACCTTGTTAAAGTAAATGAAAACTGAAGTAGACAATTGAATTCACAAAATGGATGCGGTAACCATTGAGTTTTTAGAGAACTGTCGAGAAAAGACGAAAATACACCAGCAATTTCACATGGATTAAAATTTCCCATTTTTCACACTTGCTCATCCCCTGCTCAATTCAATTCAATTTCAATTCAACTCAGTACCCTACGATCATTATAATGATGCCATTTGGTAGGGGGGTTATCCCACACTCAATATCTGTGTTAGATTCCGGTAGCAGGTAAGAGATAATCTCAACTTGTAACAAGTTATTTTTAAAATGACAATAAAAATAATGGATAATTCAACTGTTAATAGTAACTTGTTACCATTCGATAAATATTTAGTTGCAAAATATTGTGACTACCATTGTACAAGTATACAGTTCAATAAATATAATTCCATAGCGAAAAAGTGATGCCAAAATGAACATACCAGCCACATTATGTAAAAATGGCGCATACCATGTCGTTTGGAAATGCCATCATTTCCGAATTATGGCAGTACCCATACAATTTTTAATACTTTCTAGATTGTGTTAACTTATGTCTATTGAAAAATGACTGACGTTTAAAACCATTTATAAATATAAAAATGTCTTCCAAATAGATGAAGAGTCTAAATAACGTTAACTGTTCATAAATGAATAAACAAAATGTCTCGCTTGAATCCCAGGTATAAATAACTTTTTGACCTTCCACACATAAATTTAACAAGAAACCCTATTTCACCCCTGACTAAATTAACATTTTATCTTGAGCCAAAAAGATCTCAGCAATAAATTTCCCAAATTCCGCTTACTTTTTTACCATGGATGCATATATGCAAGCATATGAGTTTTAAGTGCAGAAGATTTTTTCTCCCAAATTTAACTAGGAAGAAAAAGATGATTATTTTTAAGACTTTTAAAAAAGGACACAAATGTATATTATAAACACATCCTTCATTATAACCCTTCAGCCACTTTTCGGTTTAAAAATAACGACAGAGAAACAGAAATAATTATGAACGTTTACTAAAATATGTGCAAAAATATACCTAGCACGAACTCAAAACGTTTTCCTAAACTAATCCATCTTTCAGGTATCTATTTTCGACTTGCCACACGAGATTTATACGTAAACAACATGTTAATGACTTTGCACAAAAAAATGTAAAAAAACGTTAAAAACCAAAGTTTAACCGGAATCCTAACTCAAAATAGACCTACTTATACCTAACAAGTATATTTTTTATTCACTTAAATTGAATTATAATGTTTTACTTATACATTTAAACTGTAATTTTTTTTGAAAAAAATTCTTTCTACCAAAATTTTCTAATTTAACTTCCATCCTGATCAGTGGGAAAATAATATAAATCCCACTATTAATAAAATAAATAATAAATTGAATTCAATATATATAAATACGAACGTAAAGCTCCATCTGTGATGAATACATTTCAATTACAGTTTAGACTATCCAAAAATGGGCAATGTAATATATCATATACTATACATTGCCCATATACTAAAATGACCAAAATAATTATAATTTTGGTATAAATTTTGGTGAACCAAACTATTATATAACTCAGACAGTTTCATTATACATTCATCTATATGAAGAATACCTCTTGACACCCTAATTATATAAATTAACGGAATTACTTAAATAAACCCCGTCGTATTTTAGACAAATAGCTTAAATTTACAAGTATAATAATTATTATTATTGTACATGTATAGTGAAACTGGTATAGATGGTGATTAATCGACTAATGCATTTTCATGTCTGGACATGTAAAAAAAGTTTAAAACTCCTCAATTTAGGTATCCATTAATGCACGCCACATCAGGCAAAAAAAAAATCTTAATCTGATTTTTCTAAATGAATTTTTCAATAATTAATGTCGTTGATGGCAGAATAAACATATGGAAGCCGAGATTAACAGACATTTTTTTACATAATATTCACAATGCCTCTCCAAATTTCAGCCGAACAGGCATACGGATAATTCTTAGCATGCCCTTGAATGCTTTTTAATTGACAAAAAATGGCAAATTTATGCAACATAAACCATATCTATACGGACTTAATTGAAATCGGTATGGTGCATAAAAACACCATAGTACACATAAATACTCATGTATACACAAGAGTCGGGTTTGTCTGAAATGCATATAATATATATTAATAGTCTATAAACCATGACGACATTTTTTTCTGTTTTTAAAAGTTAAAAGATATAACAGCCATAAATCGCAGTTGGATACCAACTAACTATATAGTTCATTGTTTGGAGAAAAAAAACACTTTCAAAAATGAGGATAAAAAAAGACAATCTTAACTGCATGGTTAATGTCATTTTTGGAGACGACAGAAAAAAAACTAAACAAATATGAAAACTGTATTTCCAGGAATCGTAAAAGTGTCTTGCAAACTGAAAATCCAGACTTCTCGTAGGCCTAGGCCTATAGTTACAAAAACGAACCCGATACTTAAAAATTGCATTATTTCTGCTTCATATTTTAAGTGTTGCCTAGGCTATAGTGGAAATCGTATATAGTCAATTAAAATACTATATATAGATCATTTTCCTTAAAGCATTTTTTAACAACCCTTTGTGTTTCTTTTTATCCAAAAAACACACTAAATAAAAGACCCGCAGCCCAATAAGGTTGAGATATGGCAACAACATGTCAGCATATTTCACCATCGTATTTCATTTTAATGATGGTTACGTGATTTTTTTATATAAGAAACCACGTAACAAGCTAAATCCCACATCATTTAACAGCTAGACCCCCCTACTACCTTCTACAAAAGCTAAAAGCACCCTTCTCTTGCATGCAACCGCCACCAACTATAGAATATTTTTCCAATTTTCAAAAGACCAATATTCAATGAAAGTCTACTGACCAATCATTTAGTATGAAAATCAAACATTAAATTGCTTTGCTTATAATTCATTATGAAAACTTTACAACAAAATCCTTACTTTTGGCACATATGGTATACAATCTGACAAGTAGAAAATGAAAATGGACATAATTAGCAGAAATCATCAAAAATTTTCCAGTTCACTGTTAAGGGGGCTGTCCACACTTTTAACAGCGTGGGCCTATGGGGATTTCAATGTTAAATTCGTTTTCTTTAAACTGAA
>JAQIXP010003728.1:0-12577 GCA_034700285.1 Proteroiulus fuscus
CCCACTTTTTTAACGGCCATTTGGATCAGCCTCTTCATTCAGGATATGGTCAGGCCTTGTAAATCTAGGTGGCTATGATCTGGTCCAATGGCATGCACGTGCAAAATGGGTTCGAAATTTGGCTGAGTAAATGGACCGATTGGGTGCGTTTCCACCCGTTTTTCGGTTAATTTTCGCCAATTTTAGTTCTAAAATCTAAAAGTAGGCCTATGCATTCTCCCTGTAATTTTCTACGTGTGTTACTGAATGGCATAAGTTGAGATGTCGAAAACATTGCGAGTTTTCATCCCACACGCGCTTTTGACGCGGGAAGGCGGACTGCTGATTGGCTGTTGCCAAATCCATTCTGTTCGTAACAGCTCTTTGATCACAATATTTATATTCGCCATGCTTCCTAACGTCGGATCCAATAGCGTCCATAATGAGGATTTTAGCGAACCCGGACCTATTCGCGTCTTGGGCACGTACGAGAGTGAAGCCGGTGGCAGCAGGCAACCGTGGCGGCTGACCACCTCGTGCACTGACGTCCACGTGCAGTTGCGCATGACCAGCGCGTGCCAGCTGGACATTGTCGGTGCCTGGGTCAGAGGCATTTTGTTGACGTCGACCTCTGAGAACTGCGATATCATATTGTACGATCCGGTGCAGTACACCAGCTTGAATCCGAAGATCATCGCCGGTTTGACCGACGCAGACCGCCTCAACTCTGCTAAGGGGCTAATTAATCTACTATTCGCTGCAATATCAGAATTCCAGCGTCGTCCTCACACGACGATGGAAACTGCAGTCGATTTTACCACGTCTGGTGATTTTTGGTTGACGGAAGCAATTGTCGCTTGCCTTTCAAAGGGCATTATAAATTGCGCCAATGTTACCTTTACAATAATGCATAAAAGGCACGTTTATTATATTTTCACGTGACGAGAAGCCTTTCGAGATTTTGCCGCTACATTGCACCGTTCTCATTTCAGTGGCCTTGTCTTTCTGGTGGAAAAGTCTTCCAAATTCAGCGTTTGTGCACAGCTGAAAACACGAGTTTTGCAGCTTGGTTACTTGGCGAATTCGGCGAAAATCCCAGATGATCAAATAAGGTGCTCTTTTTTTTTTTTCCCGACAGTTAAAAGCCGAAATCTCCCGGAAACTATCTTTTCGGCAGTTGTCAGGTTCATCGTTTCTCTACAATCTAGGTTTTGGAACACTGCGCTGGCCCTCTTCGTCGATTTTGCCTTGGGACTGGTCCTAACGATGATTCTATACAACAGCATTTCCACTAGTGTTTTCCTAGACTTTGTCCTCGACTGGACCAACGTAAATGCTAATTACGCCACTGCTTTTCACCTTTCCTACTTTCTTATCGTTCGCCTTTGTTTAGATTCTTGTGGGAAATCTGCGCAGTCTCTTGGTTTGGCTTATGGGAAGTCCGGCCGGGCTCAAACTAAATCACTCGCTGACTTCATCCATGGGCACATTCTTCACTTATCACATTTATTTATGGGAAGGTAAGTGAAGACCATCATTTCCAAGCCAACTATAGTGAAATGGGTGCAATGGCACCACATTGCCGACTAGTGGTGAATATAGGGGGTAGATTTGAATTGGCTATGAAACATATCTCTACATTCACCATATTGCGGACTATTCCACCCTCATGCTCCACTTTGCATACTAGTTAATTTCGTTGTTTCTTTTCCTTTTCCTGGACTGCACTCGTAGCCTACTTATACGTGATAAAACCAGCGATGGAATTGATGTTGG
Source organism: Proteroiulus fuscus (assembly GCA_034700285.1). Lineage (NCBI taxonomy): Eukaryota > Metazoa > Arthropoda > Diplopoda > Julida > Blaniulidae > Proteroiulus > Proteroiulus fuscus. The sequence continues at coordinate 1,756 of JAQIXP010003728.1, forward strand.
GCATAATATTTTACTGCGGCACTTTCGGTTTGACGTTCCAGTTGGGAATGCTGAATGACCTGTTCACATTTGCCACTTTCCACATTTACTGTTTCTATGCCTATGCTGCCAAGTGAGTCCTCTCCAGGGACCTATCTCATAAAGCAAATTGAGGTGTGAAAAGTTGAGGAATAAATAGGCCATAAATCTTTCTGTTCCAAAATTGAGCCTCATTTTTGACCAAAAGAAAAGCTACGACACATTATTCCTCAACTTAGCACGCCTCAATTTGCTTTATGAGAATCGTCCCAGGTATAAATAGTCCATTTGTGAGCATTTCAAGATCCTCACGGCCTTCGTTTATCAATTTCCAGGCTGTATCACTTGAATTTTGTCGGTCTCATTTCTTATTGGCGTTTGTTTCGAGGCAAGAAGTGGAATCCGTTGAGGCAACGCGTGGATTCCTGCACTTACGACGTGGACCAGCTGTTCATGGGCACATTGTGTTTCACGACTCTTCTGTTTCTTTTGCCGACCACCTTGCTCTACTATGCAGTCTTCACAATTGTGAGTTTTTCAGAGGTTAACATTTTTTTTCCATTTCCTCGTTCCTGCCGCTGACAGTTTGTTTACTTCTTGTTCACAGCTGCGAATTCCTGTCCTCCTTTTACAAGGGATGCTGCATAAGATAATGCGTTCGATTAACCAACTTACTTTGTATACGTTAATGCTGTACATCCTGGGATCAAGAAGTTTAGTCAGTGCGTTGTGTTAATAAAGCAAGTTTTTTTTTAAAATTGAAAAGTACTACCATCATCTTACTTGATTTTTTAAATTAAATTCAGGTAAATTTCACTTGGTGGTTGTTCCTCGGCATTCTTACGACGGCCCTTTAATCTTGACCATGAAGGTTCGTTCAAATCCAATGGCAGTCAATCTCGTCCATTTAGCCCATCGTAACACGGTCCTTTTCTCTCGCCAGGATGAACTGTGTCCGCTCGCCACTGCTGCTGCCATGTTTCTGCCTCCCATCTGTGACAATGCCGAACCGCCCACGAGATGGACGTTACTGAAGAACCTATTTACGGGAAAATTGATATATCCGATTTAAGCTCGTTCTTACAACAATTTTTTGCTGGCTTTTAATAAATCTCAATAAATTTACATCGACATCTGTGAGGCTTATTGCCAGAAAAGAAGCCACGAAAGGTAAAAAGAATAGCAAATACTAAAAAAAATTCGAATGTTACATTTCAAAATCAAAAACCTATCAATTTTTAGGATGACGTTCAATTAATGGAATGCATTAATGCATTTCCCAAAAGAGCAATGAGTATAAACATAATTTACGCTATATCCTACACAAATATTTATAATTAGCAGCTACTCGTCTATATTAAATAACTATTATAAATATTTTAATTAAGGTTTTCAAAGTTTGCCGACTGTGCCCGAGCTAGCATTTCACAGAGAAGCATGTAACTATTAAGAGATTTACGTTTAAAAACAAAAGGCAAATGCACGTGTTGGAGAGGGCGATAATTTAAAAATAAAGGAAATTTCAGTGGTAAAAGAGAGGGCACTCGGTATGCTTAATTAAAAGATAGGTATCATAGTAAAAGTTAAAACGCGAAATAGTCAAATTTACGTTGGGTGCCTTTCAGCTAGTGGGTCTCAAGTGGAGGTTTTTAGAGATCCGTGAATGCTGTTGCTGGAATCGCCTCGATTCACGCGTTTGGCCCTGTTTTTGAAGAAAGAAAAAAATAATAAGCATTAGCTTCCGATTTTATTCAGATTGCTTCCAGGGCCATCCAGAATAGATGCCACATCGCGGGGACAGAATTTTCGAGTTTCGGTTTTAAATTATAATGCCGAACATTTATAAATTAAACCCCATTAATTTTGTGTAATAATAGAATATATGCGGCAGTACTTCTGGATCAATTTTTTTTTTAAGTTTCCCAGTCTGACCATTTCCATTCGTGATAACAATAACTCAAAATTCTTTCTGCTTATGTTGAGAGTTAGATAAATCCACTCCACCTTTAATTTTGCATAAAATTAAAAGTGCATAAATTTTTTTTAAATTGTTTTTACCATAATTATATCATTGATGACTTTTTTTGCATCATTATTTTTTAATACACAGTTATTAATGAATTCTAAAAATAGACTTCTCTGAATTTACCTGGCAAAAACTGACATTATTACTATACAGGTTCAACACTGTCAATCAACGAATGGAAATTCCCCAATACTTGTTTTTCATAAAATAAAGATGAAATAATTAATTTAAACGTTAAAACCAGGATTTAATTTTGAAAACTAACGTACGACAACCATTCACATGACAGTCCCAGGCAGTACTTTAAAAGAGTTTTAGTAAATGTATAGATTTAAGAAGGTACTAAGTGATCTAGTGAATGCCTAAAAGCCTAAGCAACCTCCTTAACACTCCAATTCACATTGTGAATACGTGCAATCGCCAAGATGCGCTTAACATTCGTCCGCAAGCGACAACATTTTCCCTCTCTATGTCATGCATGCCACCGCAAACCAAGAACCGGAAAATTAAGCCATTGAAACCCCACGATACAAGCAATCGGATCGCCGAGCAATTTACGGACGGAAAATAAAAATAAGATATCAACCTTGAACATTGCTCGTACCTCAATAATCGTAATCGTAATAATAATCGCTGCGATACAATGTGTGAAAGGGAAGAGAAAATTGTGAACAAATTAGAAAAACTGATCAGTTGAAAGAAAAAGGTATTTAACTCCATTGAAAGAAAAAGAAACGATATTCGACAGGTGATTTTCGTTGCCTTTGCATACCTCAAGGTAATATTTGATGTTTTTTTTTTAATTAAAATGTTGAGGGTTACCTGGGTGAGTTATTGGGGCTTATAATTCCCGAGGAGTGATTCCGAGTCGGTGGTTCCTTAACGTAATTTCTGCATGACGCTAACTTCGATTCAAGAGCCTACAAAGTGAAAGATTAAAGAGCGTGGAAAGAAAAATATTAATGCAAACTATTAAGTGTAAGAAGGAGCATGTTTGATTACAAATTGCAGATCTAAGACATCGGCGATAGCGTAAAAAAAGATTCCCCATTTTTTTAAAAAAAAGGCAGAGCATTTTTGTGTGATTTTTGCATCCGATTGCTTCGGTTAAAGAGGCGTGAGTTAGCTACTAACACATTCTCAATTTCGCAAATAATTCACCTGATTAAAAAACAATACGACATCTTATTTACACAAATGCAGATGGACGTTAACTTTTGATGCGAAAACTTTGTCTAATCTAAAAACAAAACAGACTAAAAAATGTCTAAAAAACATAAATGCACTTGATTAATTAAATAACAAGCAAATAAAACTCGTAGAAGGAAATTACAAATGAAGGTGCACTCAGAACTTCCCCAAGAAATCATTTTTTAGTTTTTTTTTTTTTTAGCTCAACTTAAGATTAGCCAAATTTATAGGTGCATATTTTGATTCAATCCCTTATAAAAATGTAATCTACATTTTCTTTTACTTGAAATCTAAATTATTTGGTTCAAGAGCTGTGATTTTGGTCTAAATCATGATTCGGAAATTTCAATTTTGGCAAAACATTAAAATTTCGATTTTGGTTTCGAAAAATCACGATTTTGAAGGCCTGATAAACTTTAAAACAAGATTTGTAAATAATCTAAGACAATTAACTTCAAATAATTTTAATTATTTTTGTAAGGAAAAATACTGAAGCTCGCAAACTAAAATCGCCTGTTGCCAAATCTTGGGGGAAAGCCAGAAATTGCAACAAAAAAATTATGAGAACAATTTTAATGTAAATGAATAAAATTATCAAAAAAAGTACAAACTGTTAAGAAAATATGAAATCTAATTCAAAAAACATTTGAGTTAACTGGGACATCCCGGAACGAGACAATCAAACAAAGTCCATAATTTCTAATCTGTAACATACTTGTGAACGAAAAAACAAGGAAAACATAAACGAAGCACACATACCCCAACTTTACGTAGCAAATCACCAACAATGTTTAACGCTGAGATTCTAGCAGAAGGAGTGAGAGGTGTTCCTCCGACAGATGCCACGCCATTGGAAACTGAAAATGGAAAAGTGAATACTATCATTTTGAATGTTTGCAAGCACCTTAAATATAATTGAATTCAGATTACTCCTGCTTCTCAAGTCAGCAACAGCACAGTGTTGTGCTAAGATGTAATAACGGCATAAAATTATGTCTGACCATATAATTGTTCAAACAAGAATTAAAATAAATAAATATAATTTTTACCTCTTAATGGAGTGCCAGGAACTGTCTGCGTCTTGTGATCCGAAGTCAATTTATTCGAGTCGACCAGAGTGAGAGATTTATCACAAAGTTTGTCGTTATCCGGTTCGGGTGACAACGACTTTGGTCTGCCCTGAACTTGAAGTTCATATTTCAGATCTGAAATTAAAAATATATAATACATGAGTTGCGCAGAAAGCCGTTGAGCTCTAACATACTTCAAGCAAGTAGCCTATTCACCTCGGGCTTCATCTTTTAACCTTTGAACAGTCATTGCGAGAGTTTCTTTTTCATCCAATTCGCTTTCCAAGAAAGCATTCCGCTCAATTGCCTGAAATTCAGGGAGAAAATAACGTTTCATTAAAAATTACATTTTAATTCGCTAATTTTCTATTTTCATTGAAAAACAAACAAATCTGTTAAGATTACCTGGTTTAATTTTCCATCAAACTCTTCCAATGAAACGACCAAAGTCCTGAATAAAAAAAGCACATATTTCAAAGACAGAACCATTGACTTTGCCAACATTTATCATAAAAAAATGATGTCCACCTCTTAGCTCTTTCTAAATCGTCATTCGTCTGTTCCAATTCACGGATGTACTTAGTTAACTTTTCCTGCATTGTTTTGATTTGCACAAGTTCGTCCTGCAGTTCAGTTGTCTGGTCGTGTTTCTCTAAATAAGCTTTCTCTAATTTTTCCTTTTTATAGAAAAGAACGGGAAGTATTAGCAAAAAACTAAATTTGCATCTGTTGGCGTTATACACCAGGTCTTAGGGACGCTAACCAACACATCATCCCCCACGGAACTGTTTGACTACAAATTAGGGTGGCCTCCATGTTTTGTATTGAAACATACATATCGTGTGGTTGCGAAGCGGAGTGGCGAGAGCTAGCCCGGTGCGGCGACCGTGCGTCAGGGCCACTGTATTTCCGTGGGGGATGTTGTGTTGTTTAGTACCCATTTTCGTTTACTTACTCTGAGGGATTCACAGTCCATTTGAAGCCTGCTATTAGTGGATTTTAGCTCCTTATTTTTTAATTCAGTCTGCTCTAATTGCGTCTCTAACTCAGTTTCCAATTCACGACTATTTTCTTGAAATTCTTCAAATTCATCTTTTACTTCATGATATCTGACATGAAAATAGTATCAGAACTTTTGGGTAAATAATTTGAAAAATAAATGTAATCTAGTTAAAATCTAATTTAACTTACTTTTTCTTGAAATCAATTGCCACATTTTTCCAGTAATGTTTTTCCTCTTCAAGGTTGGAAAAGTTTGGGAGTATGCTGTCATCCATTGCTGCAGATTTTACAAAAGATCAAAAATATTAATCTGAAATTAACAATTTAAAGTATGATTGTTAATATGGTATTCCCGAGTTCAAAGTTAATCTGCTAGAAAGGCTTTTACATAAATTATTAGCAAAGTTATGGATTTACCCACTGATCTACTTTTTCAAAATTTAAAACCCTGGCATCCGTTGCTGCTTGGTTAGGATTTTGAAGTAATGCAGAATGTAACCAGGCAGTCATACGAATTAATTATTGTAAATAAATGATAAAATAAGTACTCGAAAAACAATTTGATATCAAAACTTAAAACCAATACGCGTCGTTGCCGCATTTAATAACGAATCTTGGTATTATTTACTTCAAAATCGTTGCACTTCACTAATCATAAGCGTACAAAAAAAAACATTCCATACGCGTTCATGCAAAATATAATTTTCAAACTGACATTTAAATAGGTTAAAAAAACCGTTCAAATTTATGTTAGACATGTTCCCTGATATCTTAATTAGTACAGTATAACATTAAGTAAATCATTAAATTCTCAAAACTCACATAAATATCGAAATTTCCAAGAGAAAATGCAGGACTTTCGACTGAATAGGACTCGAGAATTTCGTGAAGGCTATGACGTCATTTTTATAGTTCGTCCCATGACAAGGTAGTGCTCTGTCAATCGAGCAAGTATTTTTCATAAAAAAACGATATAAAGATGCTGAAACCAAAAGCTTTGACCCAAGTACTGAGTCAGGCTAACACCGGAGGAGTTCAGAGCACATTGTAAGCATGACACTAATACTGAATACACAATTAATGTGGAAATTATGTCTTAACTAGCCCAACCACGTACCATAGCCCTACCTGTAAGACAAAATTGTAAATTTATTTATGACTTTACTTCCTATTATCTCATGTAACAAATTGCTTGTAAGCATGATGCCCGCAGTTATCTTTACCCGTAAAAGGTTTTTATCATTTGACTAGTATTTCTCCTGTGTTAATCAAATTCCTAGTGAGAAAGATGCACCTATAGACTACGACAGTTTTGTGCATTTTAAATGAAAAACTTGTGTGGCTTGCATCACGTAGATTGAACATTTTGCAATTCTCTAGATTGCTGAACAGTGAAGGTGCCTTGCTAGCGTATTCCGGTTACGGCGATAAGGATGCTAGAGTGACTGCGGCCATTGCCAGCAATATCTGGGCTGCATACGAAAAGAGTGGTCAGATAGCATTCAACGATGAAAAGTTGAAGTTTGTCCTGATGGAATGCGAGGTATGTATACAATGTTATGTAGGTGAGATTGACCGTTAATTATGGGGACTGGAAAAGTTGACATTTAAATATTTGGTTAAAGCCTCATCGCTAGAGATGCATACATTTCTGGTCTTATTTATGTTACAGGAAGGAAAAGTTGCTATAACTCAAGTGGCGAATCTACTACTTTGCATTTACGCCAAAGAAAGCGTTGGATTTGGAATGTTAAAATCAAAGGTTTTGCAAGTAGAAGCCATTCTCCTCCCATCATTTTTGTTCCAAAATGGGACTCAATTAAGCTAACCAAATGTACTTCGCACGCCCATTTGCAATTGAGGCCTATTTTAGAACAAAAATGTTGTGAATGAAATGTGTGTCTGGGATTGATATTTAACTAAGCTGAAACCGAGCAAAGAACTGGTGATGAGTTAAACTACGCTAACACACCCATATTTGCTTGCCTTCCAACTAAGTTTATCTTCACGGGTACCCCTAAACAAGTGTAATTATAATGGTTAACAATAAATTTCTTATCGACATTTTTTAAATGAGGAACTACTTTCTCATCGAACATTTTTTTAACAGTTGCTCTCAATAGATGGCAATGATGTACCCCCATCTTTTGCTCGGTTTCACTATAATCTTTCGATTGAACCCTTTTTCGTGCTTCATTGAGGCGTACCGGTATGTCCTATAAGAAGGTTTTTATTTTCAGGCACAGGCCCTTGCGGAATATCTGGAAGGGCCTCTGATGCAGGTTGCGGCATCCTGACGAACGGCTCTTGACGTGACTCCTGTTCCGGGTTTCATTCGAAGAAATTGGGACGCATCAGCGAATTTACGAGTCAAACTTTTCTGAATATAAATGATTCAAACATATAGTTGTCAATTTCATATTTCGTATATTTTGTCCATATGACTAGACGGTATGTAACAAATGTTTATATGACAATAAAAATTGCATTATAACAAAATTAATTATTATGCGTATAAAGGCACATAATGTGTATCAATATAATAATAAAATAATAAAAACAATTATGTGTAAACCCTTGATTAAGCAGTTAAGAATCATGTTTTAAGTTGCACACCATATTTAGCAAACATCCATTTTATGAGGTATTAAACTCCATTACCAAGGTGTACGTGCAATTAAATAAGTAACAGGTGCAAATTTTAGGATTTAATAAAATTATAAAATTTTGTATATTCTTTCGTTTCTGTGACTATACTTTGTGAATTTCGTTAGTGTTCTCTCTGTAGCAGCGATTGCTACTTTCTAAACTCAACACTATAATAACATCACATTATACAATTATTTAAATAATTATTATTTTGTATCACTGTTTTACAGAAATGGTACAAATTGCACAGACAATTTCCAACTGCACCTGAATCCACAAATCTCTTAAAAAATATGTCCAGTAGAAAAGTACCATTTTAAAAAAAAATATATGGAATGAAGAATATAGCATTTGTCTTAAATGTTAAAAGGGAAGATCGCCTTTAAAAGTTCTTACCAGTGGATAATATAGTGAGAAAAAATGCAGTTCACAAGATTTCACAACCTTTCTGTCATGTGTTTTTAAAAAATAGTTTCAACAATTTTGACTACGCAACAGAAGAATCACGTCATCAGGCAGCACTTGCTCACGATGCACTGCTTAATGCGCCTAATACAGTAGTTTGCCTTTTGGGTTGATCGAATAACTACACAGAACATGACTGTGACATTTTCAATATGTTTTTGGGAAATGCAATTTTATCACTATATTGTCCTTTGACAAACAGTTTTCTTAGATGATCTTCCCCTTTAATTGTTAAGTTTTAATTAATTATATTTCAAATTCAGATGCAAGCGTAGATGCAAAATGTACCATCTCACCTTACAATTGGAAAAATAATGATAAATGCATTAAAAAAACATTTAAATGAATCAACGGCTTAAAAAGTTATATTTTTTACAATTAAATGTACTAATTTAGAAAACCTATAGAAAACCTAATTTCACCTCCTTTCGTTTATTAACGTTACGGACTCCCTCGGCAGTCCAGAATTGGCTGTAACTGGCAGATCGGAATCGGACGAACTACTTTCATGATCGCTGAAAAAACTGCTGTCATCCAAGTCGGCCGAATCGACAGATTCCATATGGCTTAGTTTTAAAAACCTACGGATTCGCTCGGCCAACAAATCACAATTGCTAGAGGATAAACAACACAAATTAATCGCAACTGGTATTCGAGTAAATCAATTGATTTAAGAAAAAGAGTAATTAACTGACCTCTTGTTAGATGATAAGTGAGTATCTACGATGGGTAACGACATTCCAGATCCGAGTACGAGCGATATATTATACTTAGAGGACGTATTTGGTAACTTCTTAGCTTCTGTGCGAACGGAAATTACGCTGCTCAAATGAATATCTAGTTCTTTACACTTCTTGAAGTAAAGCAACTTCTGGTAAATGGAGCGTTTACTAAATGTAACTTTTCTATTTGTCTTGTCCAGAATGCAAACCTAATCGAAAAATAGATGAAATGCTAAACGAAAAATAATTTCACTTTGTAGTTATTTTAAATCTTAACCCTATAGTGAAACCGAGCAAAAGAATGGCGTAAATTTACATTGACTTGCAATTGCCAGTAGCCTAATGGGATATTTACGCCGTTCTTTTGCACAGTATCACTATATGTGGTATTAGTGGGATAGGTATTGGAATACATTGTTTTTACATTTATAAAACTTCACGCAAATATTTCCAAATTGTCCCTGCCATCCATAGTTATCCAAAAATTCACCATTTCAAACTACAGGCGCACACAGGCACTATACTTTGCAACACAAAGATTTTGTAAGGAGATGCTGCCTTATGACGCCGGGTGGGTTTTAATTCTCACTTTTTTTGTCCATTGGTTGTCTATTTCGGGGGAGGGGGGTGGGGAGGGGGGGAATCTTCCCTTTACTTTTGAAAGCCAAACAGAAATATGGCAAAATATTTATTAGTTTAAAAATGTATGACTTTTGCATCCTCAGCTTAAACAAAAAAATTTGAAAAAAAAGAGTGAGCTGGCAAGCTGGCATAAGTTCATTTCCAATGTTAAAACAGTTTTTCTGCAAATTACAGGGCACTTTACGTATTTCCAAAAAAGTTTAAACCCAATATGCCAATTTTGAAATTCAATTTGACCTACAAAATTATTTAAATGAACTCGCTACCTCCCAATCTTCGATAAATGTAGATGCAATGATGAAACAGCCTAACACGTAGCTGCACTTTAGTAGAAGATTATCTATAATAGACATGCAATTAAAATCGTCAGCCTACGTACATGTACGGTGCAGGTTTGGTTGCTATTTCCAAATATAGGATTAGGCACAATTTATAAATATCATATTATTCTATTTATTCACCTGATCCATAGTAAGCCGCTCCTAAGCCAAGAGACAAAATACCTACGTAAGAAAACCAAATTAATAACAGATGATTTGAATGAATAAGCCTCCTACCAACAGTTCCAAATAGAAATTTATTTGGGTATACTCTGTCAAATTTTAACAATTTTTACCATAGGAATACATTAAGCAGACAACATAAAAATTGTTCAGGTTCAGGTAAGATAGAGTATAGCTATAACTATATAGTATTTAGGACCTATATAGTTTTCTCACCTATAAAAAAGCTCAATGATTTAATCCCTGGGCTTTTTGATATACACATGACATCGTTATTTATATTAACACGTAGAAATCCCATTTCCAAACAAGCGGCAGGCAAACCATTGCCTACTAAAATAGTTATATAAATACCTATAAAAATACTTATATTTCAGATATAACTGGCCGTTGAAACTCCTGCAGTTCTCTAATGGTAAAGGGAATTTTAGCGGTGGGGCCACTAGTTTGTCCTAATAGGGTAGTCGAGTGGCCCGATTTCTTGGCATTATTATTGTGACCTGACCGTATGAGAGCGCTAGTAGTTTGGGACTG
>JAQIXP010003729.1:0-12576 GCA_034700285.1 Proteroiulus fuscus
CTGAGGAATCATCGAGACTCACCTGAGGAATCATCGAGACTCACCTGAGGAATCATCGAGACTCACCTGAGGAATCATCGAGACTCACCTGAGGAATCATCGAGACTCACCTGAGGAATCATCGAGACTCACCTGAGGAATCATCGAGACTCACCTGAGGAATCATCGAGACTCACCTGAGGAATCAACGAGACTCACCTGAAGAATCAACGAGACTCACCTGAAGAATCAACGAGACTACCTGAACTGTAGAATCACAAGACTCCTGAAGAATCAGCAAGATTATGGAGTGTTCTGGTATGCAAAACCTTTGAAGTTTCAACTTGTCTACACTCAACAGAGTAAGATTTCGGTTATTTGTCATGATGTCGTCATATGATTCATTTATGACGCCATAAAGTATTTTATTGGTGGCTTATTCAGTATCTCTCTCAAGAATTTGACGTGCATTTTTGGATGAAAAGCCTGCCTTTGAAGTCAACTTTAAACCAGATTATGTGGCTGTCTGTTCTGTCTTTTCGAAAGTCAAGTGTTTTCCTAACAAAACGGCGTTTGTTAGTGTTTGCCAAAGCTAAAAGAAAATCCTTGTCTTTCTTGTTGTTTTAAACAATCGATTTTTGCACTCTTTAAAGTATTTCCTTGCGAGACTTTGACTGCGTGGTCCTGGGATAATGGAAAAAAATAACGTTTAAATATAGATGTTGAATTTAACCGGATAAAGGATGAAAAAAAAGTTAGCTTTTCATCTTCTGTATTTCTCCATTTTCTGAAATGTAATTCTGTGAAGAACTCAATATTTTCCCACTTTTTTTCTCTTTTCTGTCGGTAGAAGTGGCGACGCATTAACTATGAAATATTACTGTCTCATCAGGCCTATTGTCAGTACAAATACAAAAGAAAAACGTGCTATTTATCATTGGTTTCAAAAGAACTGCATGGACATGTACTGTCAATTTGGTGATACCCGCTGTGCTCTATACTCAAATTGTTGATTTTTTTTAGCTTAAAATCCCATAGATAATATGGATATTTTATAGCTGGTTTTTTTTTTAAAATCTGTGACAGTATTTTAAAATCTGAACATGTATGAAATGAGAAAAGTGTTTTATAGTTATAAGTATGCTTGCTTGACATAAAAACTATCGACTTGTGTATGTATTTCCTGTTGCAGGAAAAAATACAAATGGAAATAACACCAAAGAGAAATAATCGACGTAAAATAAAAAATATCCCATCAGGGAAATTGTATTTTTGGAAATCTTTTAAGCCTTAAGAAGTTTTGGAAGTGGTCTTGTCAGAAAAGTTGAAATTGAAAGAGTTTATGTGTAATGTAGGAAAATACTTCATCTAGTTTCATTGTTGACTTGAAAAACGCCTCAAGTAGGCCTAAATGCACAATGTCTTGCATTTTCAGTCAATTTCGTGGATAAATATTAGTTCACATGAAAATACATAAAAGTCGGCGGTAAAAGCCGCACAAATGTCAAATACTTGCTTTTATATTTGCTTAATGGATGGTTTTCATATGGCGAGAAATTAACGTTGAATCTTATAAGGCGCTCCTACTAACAACTTGTACATATATGCATTGGATGGCTTTTCTCAAATTGAATTAAGATTTTATGATTTGGGGCTTATGTTTGCTGATTAAGCACCAATGCCATGCCACTAGGAAAATGTATGCCTGATGGCTTGGTGGTCAGTTTTATTGACCAATAACATTGTTTCTGATAGGTTTTCTAAATAAACAATATATGACATATACAGGACAAGAGCAACAATCCATTAGAATATAAAATTAAGCATGCATTTATGCAGGGTAAATCAGAAAGTTAAACTACATTAATTCAAACTTTTAATATAGCTTCATGGTTCATGTCGTCATTAAATGCTTGTCCCTGCTTTGAATTTTTTCTACAGTGGTTGGTTGGGAACATTATTTGTCATTGTTTTACATGAATTAGTGGTATAGTAAATGTCATTTCCACTTCACCCCACAAATGTGGGCTTGAGCCTCATGCTGGGGTGGCGGCTATCATGCTCGGCCTTGGTGGGCATGTTGGCACAGAGGTGGGGAACTGCAAATGCTGGTTATTACTAAAATACGTTATTAAATTTTTAAATTCATGTTTATTTACCCACCCTGTATATCGGTGCCCTCCAGATGAACTCTCGTTTGAAATGGAAATGTTATTTATTTTTGTGAGAAATCTTTCTTTGAGTTTACCAAGAAACTATCTGCTTGCTCATCTTGTCAAAGCAAATATTATTCAAAAGTGTTTCTTCCGGCTATTATTATGTAAAAATTTGCCAGTATTTGTTTTCAAAATAAATTTGGATAAGATTTGTATTCAAATAAAGCATAACAACTTATGCAAACATGAAACCATTGAAAAGTAGTTTGATAATTATGCTAGTACGTTATTTTCAAAGTTTAAACAAAGCACTGCTTCTTATTTAGGCGAAATGTTGGTCCTTAGGACATATGCAAACCATATTATGCTATGCCTGACCTTGTACAGGGTGCTTCTAAAATTAAAGTATTGTTTTACTATTTTGATTTTGAATGCACTTCTATTTAATGCGTGCATAAGAATGGTTTATTGAATGATATATAAAATTTAATTATTCTTTAGAAATACGCTCGTAGTAGGATATACTGATATTTAATTATTCATTGCCTTTTCTTTTTCTTTCTAGGTAAGAATATTCATATCTACTGATTTTTAAGAGTTTAAGCATAAGAAGTTATGGCATAGACCTATGGTAAGATTACAATCATTTATAATACCTGCAACAGGTAAATTATAACTTACTTTTTTCTCCATCAAAGTATCATATTGAAAAATGTCTTTTTATTTTATATATTTATTACTAACATATTTTTTAAAATTTTTTTTTAAAATTTTGTAATTCTACCATGTTCGACAAATAATTATTAGTGAAAAGAAACCAAACTAAGTTTTAATTTTTAGTATTGATTTTAAGTTACTTTTGAGTAGTTATTGCATTTACTCAGACATATTTTAGTCTTCTTATTGCAGTTTTTTTAAGTTATAAACTCCTTACCAATTTTTTTTTTAAAGTTTTTTCTTTAATGGCAAAAACGTTAGTCAAGTCTGAAGTTGATGTTTTAAGTTTGGCATGTTTTAAGTTTGGCACATTAAGACTGCAATTTGTTGTGATTTATCTCATCATACATTATTTAGCATTTTTATCACGTAACTATATTAGTCCCTGTAACCTTTTGTATACGGCTTTTTTGTGCAAAGCTTTTACATCCTAAGTTAAATTAGGTTTTGAATTTGGCATTTTTTTTGCTATTACCTGTCTTTATTATAGTCTAAATCCTATATTGTATTTGCTAGTTATCCAAGTGAAAACCTCTTATGTTTTTCTGGATAATTTTCTAGAAACGTGTGGCTTAGAAAATGTGAAGTGCAGTGGGTTTTTTTTTTTTTTGGCTCTTTCCAGAAAGTAATTTCTTCAAATAGAGCTTTATAGAATTAGGGTTATTTTTTGCACATTGCAATTATTGAGGTCTCATGGTCTTAGCAACAGCTACTAATCCTTTTAATCTTATTATCTGGTCTATGTGTGCCTTATAACTATTAATCTTCATTGCAGTTTGCAATGAAAAACCTCAGTTCATATCGGAGTAGGTTTAGCCCTAGGAAATTTCAGAGACTTCTTTTGATGGTATAAGCCTACCGATGCAATTAACGAAATTGCCCAATCTTTGCAAACTATAAACGTTAATTAGTACATGTATATGGATTGAAGCTTATCTTTAACTAGCTCTTGTTTTGTCAATATCAAAAGCAGCTCGAGGAAGTCAAATGCGAAAATTCACCAAAATTTACGAAATAAGATATCAGCGAATTTTTAATCTTCTTATTAAACAATACCTGCAAATCTGCGATCCCATCTCATAAACACCCTTTGTTTTGTCAACGTTTATTGAATTGCCAAGATTTAAGAAACCTGCTTGGAAACAAATGAAATTTTTTATCTGAATATTTCTTTTGCTTCATGAAATATTAAACTGAACATAAAGAAGTCAAATTCAGAAAGTCTGAAAATTCAAAACAAAGGCTAGACAGCAAAATTATCCATTTAGAAGGATTTAGAGAAAAGAAATGATAAAAGGATGAATTTAAGAATATGTAGATAATAATTTAGGTAAATCTTTATTCACTTGGGAGTGTGTTTTAGTCGAATTGCATTATTTCTTGCACATTGACAATGACAACGACTCCATCTTGTTTTGTATTTGTGGAGTTACAACATTGTAATTTTTATGTCAACTGACATGATTTAAGACTTTTTGTTATGCACTGAATTGCTAGTTTTTCTGCAAGTGTGACATTGGGTTTTTCAGTTGGAAAATGAACCGATCATAAAGTACCTGAAAACATGAATTGTTTGCTAGATGTCATGACACCTTTAAATATAAACTTTATATCAGTAGGGGAAGGTTAGTCAGACGATAACTACACATACTTTACAATTTACTTCATCAGGGTTCCCACTCACCGGGAAAGTTAGGGAAATGGTCAGGGAAAAGCAAGGAATTTGACAAGAATTATTGAAAATTCCGGGAAATAGTTGAACTGTTTGTGGAATGCAAGCTGTTTGTGGATTGGAATAATCACATTAACATTTCAAATATTTGAAGTGAAGTTTTTCACATACTTAGTGAAATTTACTGAGTCAGTAGTTGCACCTAGGCCTAATATTGCATATTAAATACTGTAATGTATTATATGCTGAAGTGAATAAGTTGTAGCAGTCGACTGATAGTAGTGTATAGGCCTAATCTCGATCTGTTCAGAAATATTCTTAAATTTGGTCAGGAAATCAATTGATAAATATTAGTGGGAACTCGATGTGTATATGGAAGTATAGCTATATGCAGAATCCCGTTTAATTCTGTACCTATACTAATTTAGGGCTGAAACCAACTAGGCTTATAGTTAAAGGGAAAATCCCACTTTGAAAGAAGTGGGTTGTAGTAAGAAGGGCGTCAAAAATTTAAAAAGACATGAAAATTGCAATTTGATTTGAGCCCACCAATCATTAAATAAAATGTCCTGAATACATGGATTTGGTTGAAAATGCAAATCCCAAGTATAAACGCCATTTTACTGAAAGTTGGTCTATGTTGCGCCCTCTACTGGATAAAAAGTATCAGCTATCTTGAAACACGTAGACCAGCATTCCTAGAGGGTGCCACCATCAGTCCGTGTCTGCTGAAATCTATGGAAAAACAGAGCTTAACATGTATTTGACAAACGGCGTAATTTCTTCAAAATGGATACTCTGCTGCAATTATTATTGTCAAAGCCCTACTTATCTAATTAGTGTGAACAACTTAAGTATCACTTGTTACAAAGTGGGATGTTCCCTTTAATATTTATAATACAAAGTTACTCTTGGTCTTGAGATTAGTGCTGTGAAAGGACTTGAGAAAGGCTTGAAACTGATGTGAGATTCTAATGCAATGTTTTATATTATCTTTATGCATATATGTATATGCAAGTGATATCATGTGATGTACGTAGCCCTTCAGCTTTGCTTTAGACTTTAGTAGATATCTTGTGGGGTCACACGCATGCACACATCATCATAAATGTATTAAGCTAGGAGAGCATGATGACGTTTCCATGTCGCCGGATTTTCTCTCACTTTTCTTGGCTTATTTACTTCGTCTTTCAATTTTTCTTTTTCACGATTGGATTAATGAGAATGAGAATCTCATCTTCTTCCATATAATGGAAACGTATGAACATGATTTATTGAATTGGAAGAAAAAAAGGATGCAAAAGACACGAGTTGGTAATTATCAACTCGTTCGTTAGCAGCCATATTGGGAAACTGTGAACCAATGAAATGAACGTATTTAAATTGGAATTACACCAAGTGGAATATATTGATAGAAACAAATATTTAACGAAGTTTTTGAGAAATCCATGCAGGATGTATTTGTTGAGGTTTAGGAAAATCGTGATTGCTTTTAAAAATGTTCGTAATCACTTTTTGTCTTTCCTTAAACTAGCTTAGAAAATATTCTGTAACTATTCTGCAGAAATGTGTACTTCTTACATTTTTTGCAGAACATTAAAGGGACAGTCCAAATTTGTGACAAATGAATCTTAAAATTAAGATTATTAATAATAAAGAAGGACAGTCTTATTAATTATTGCAATTCACCTACCGTAATTCAGAAATCACATTTCCAAAAAGATGGTAGGTGCCATTTTTATAGTATTCTCCCACCCAGGCAAAATGGCACTGCGTGCAAAGGGGGACTCAAGTTGGCTTCACTTTATTGCTATGGAATAGTCATGCACATTCTCTGTTACGCAAAAACTTGTACAATATCAAGTTTATTACTAGAGGGATTGACAAAATGACTTCCAACATGGCTACTATCAACCATCGAGATTTTTGTCCACATTGGCATTGTTTCAAAATTAATAACTATTGAATGGTAATTATAAATGAAATTTCAATTTCTGTTTAGGCTCTTCTTGTTTTTCCCCCCTCTTTCTTACAAAAA
Organism: Proteroiulus fuscus; assembly: GCA_034700285.1. Classification (NCBI taxonomy): domain Eukaryota; kingdom Metazoa; phylum Arthropoda; class Diplopoda; order Julida; family Blaniulidae; genus Proteroiulus; species Proteroiulus fuscus. The sequence continues at coordinate 6,563 of JAQIXP010003729.1, forward strand.
ATGCTTGAGGTAAGGTGGGACTATCCCTTTAATGTAAATTTGAAGAAATTGGTCATCTTGGTTTTACAATGATTTTTTTTAGAAATGGATATTTTTCATTGAGCAAAGGTTTATGTTTGTCCAAGCTTTATTTATTAGACTTGAAAGTTTATATTGTCAAAATATTAAATTTGTGCACTATGTTAAGGATTAAGAAACTATAAATCTTCTATATTTCTTGTATTCTGATGACCACCTGCAAAGTTTTCTGTCGTAAGCTATGTTCCTATGTGAGAATCCCTTGGCATACGTTATGAAGTTGAATGTACTGACCACTACCACAATGACCCAAGCCTCACTTTTGCTGAATCATTGTTGATTCGGACTTCCTCATTTACTGGCTGCTTTTCATCATGTCACTTGATCCTATGGGGGATATACGTGATCACAATAGCAATTCATCCACACTTCAGGTAGCCAAATCAAACATAATAGGAATTATTCATTGGGATTACAGCTGGACATGATACAGCTCAATTTTTCATACAGGCTTAGAAAATAGCTGCTTTTCAATACATGCTTCATCATTCCGATTGAGTTTTCCTACGAAAATCACTTCAAGAAATAGGACTACAGGGTGTTCCCAAAGAAACAATCAGAAATGGTAAAAAATGAAGGTGAATGGAAGCTTTAGTTAAAAGTAAACAGCAATCTTCAGTATAGAATCTCATCTTAATTTGTTACTTTATTAAAATAAATACTTCCAGTAAATAATAAGCAATTTAATTTAACCCAGGTTATAATCCAGTAGAAGGTGCTACTAAGGGCCAGTTGCACCAACAAGAGTTAACATTAACCCACAGTTAATCTTAGGTTTTCTTTACATTCCTGTATATTTATTTTGGCCCAAATCAGTCACATGATCATAATAACCCAGGGTTAAAACTTAACTGTTGTTGGTTCAACTGGCCCTTAGTGTCATTGAAATGGTGCCAATTTGGGCTTTCTATTTTCATCCAAATCCATATATTCAGGAAAATCAGGACATTCTAGCTATACCATTGCAATTTCCATGTATGTCCTAATTTCTCATGCTCTTTTTTTCTGAAATCTACTTGTTTCAAAGTGGTACTGTCCCTTTAAGTTTTAAAAGCACAGATTTCTGCATTAAAATTTGATTTTAGCTTGATTCTGGATCCAATTCTGTTGTCTGCTGCTAATTTTGGTTATAGTTCATTCTGATTACAGTCCTGGATATTGTACGGATTCTATAGTCCCAGTTTGGATTAATTAACCCCTTATTGCTTGTTGTGCCCTTTCGTAGGCCATACAGTTTTTCTTACTAATCTAAAATTCTGCTTTTTAATTATACTTAATTTAATTTAGGATCTTATGTTTTGCTGTTTTTTTCCCTTTTAAACATCGAGATCAATAAATCAATAAAGGTTACCCAGTTTATATGAAAAGCAATTTAATATTTGGCATTTCTACAAAAAGAAATTGTGGTGGAATGGATTTCTGTATATGAATTTGTGGTAAAGTTTTTTTCTAATAAATATTTAATTAGCATTCCCATGTAAAAGAATTTCCCAAATAGCTTGGCTATATTTATACTGACTATAAATTTAGATTTTTTTTTTTTGAAAACTTTTTTTTTACTGTATATATCTTGGAATACCTTGGAAAGGTATTACGAAGAGATGTTTTTTTAAGTTTTTTTTCTTATTCCATTTAGATTCTTCCCATTTAGATATTACTGACTTCCCTACTAGTTTAAAGAAATGTTGATGATGTGATATGCTCGGTGTGGTCTAGTCAATTTGTAGACATGGGTTATATTCTTATTACGTTGTAACCGATTTTGAGAATAGCATTTTCCTTATCAAGTCTATATAATGTTGTATAAACTTGTGCATAAAAGCATTTTATACACAGCCATTTTATTGCATATAAATTGAATTCAGTATAAAACGTGTAGGTTGACAAATTGACTCAACATGCACAACTGTGCCTGTTCTGTTACCATTTTTCAGAATGTTAATGTTGATTTTTTTTGGGGGGGGGGGAATTTTTTTTAGTTTTTAGCTAAAATGCAAATATAATCAAAACAGTTTAGTGTTTCAATACACTTACAAATTCCTAACATTGACTCAAATGCAGTTCCTGTTGTTTATTAAATAAAGTATTTGCATATTTGTGTGAAGTAATCAATGCATTGGAATATATAGCATTAAAAAATCATGCCCAATAAAAATACCTCCAAAATAATCCATGCTTGAATTGTTTAATAATAATAATAATAATATTTATTTATCCGAAATGGAAAGGGAGACCAAGAATGTCATTCAGCATCACTTACAGGAAACCCCAATAAAACATTTGTAAAAGTCAAGTTTGAAGTAAAATACAAAAAATGCAAAAATAGAATAAGATAAACATTAAGCACATGTAGTTAGGTTGTAGTTAGTTTGTTTTTTTTCAAATATAAATTTGTCAGTTGATCTGGCACTGTAAAATGTCAGGCCAGAGTTAACGTGCTGTGAACCACGGTTTATTTTTGACCACTCAACTAGAGTACTGCAGCTGAGAATATCTAAAAGGGCAGAGCTATAGGCCTAGCTACTAATTATATAAACAAAAGTACTTGTCATTGAAATATACACATTGAATTTAACGTACATATCATAATAAGTTTTTTACGTTAATTTTTGTATCTTTTTTTACTGTATGCTTTGTAATGTATGTTATTTGAAGTGCTGTGAAATTACTGATAAGGTTAATTTTCTTCTAAAACTATTGACAATTTGTATGCTTTTCAATATAATCAAATGCACAACTTTTATTTTCCCTTATTATTATAGAAAAAGGATAGTTTTTTATTGAATAATTTTAAAATAGCTTTCTGTGGAAGTAGTATAGTAAATGCCATTTCCGGGTCACCCCGCAAATGTGGGCTTGAGCCAAATGCCGAGGTGGCAGCTATCATGCTCGGATCCTATAATGCGTTTTTACCTACATATATACCTGATGGATTTGGGTTGAAATTAATCGGATAAATATTTTATTACTCCAATATGGGTTAATACGTCTAGAATTATTTGTATTTTTCGTATTGGAGCTGCTATGCAATGGATTCTAAACCCAAATTTAATATTAATATTATTGAATCTAACTCCCATAAAAGCTATTTCCATTAATAAATAAATGCAATTGGAAAAGCAGTTAGTTCTACTTCAGTGGCCTTTGCATTATGACTCTTCCCTGAAATCGATTTATAAATAATTTAAAAATGCATACATATTTCTAATTTCTAAAAGTTGACTTTTTTAATATCATTTCTGGCTCGCAGTTTTCATCTGCAAAAATATGATTAATACTCTTGGAAAACGTTCAAAGGGTAAAAATCATGTTAGCCTCTTTTCAATTATGGTGGAATTTTTTAATTAAAATGATTTTCTTTGTACAAATATATAAACTCAAATGAGACTTGGGCATAATTTTAATATTAAAGTAGGCATGTTTGAGTATTTGGAAACTACTTTTTATTGTATACATTTGAGGATTGGGTTTTTATGCTATATAAATTATGCTAAAAATAATTTTGAGATGGTAAAATTATTTTGTATGCATTTGGGATAAAGTATATGTTCTTGATTTAATGTACCCCAATGCATTTTGTCCAAATTGGATTTTCATATTGATATTATGTTTGCTGAACGGGAGACCTGCTTTCAATTCCCAAAATTGGTTTTTTGACTTGGCTGTTATAGTCTGGCTAACCTTTAAAGGGAAAGTCCCACCAGTTAGCAAGTAGGCCTAATATTTAAATTGTTCACATGTCATGCACTCACATACACGGCAATAATAATTGCAGCAAAATTTTTATATTGAAGAAATCACCCCGTTTTTTAAATAAATGTTAGGCACCATTTTTACATAGATTTCTGCAGACCCTGAAAGTTGGTGGCGCCCTCTAGGACATGCGTGTGTACGTATTTCATGAGAGCTGATGCATCTTATCCAGTAGAGGGCGCTACATATTGTCAGTAAAATGGTGCCTATTTGGACTTCGCATTTTCAACTAAATCCATGTATTCTGGACATTTCGTTTAATGATTAGTGGGCTCAAATCAAATTGCAATTTCCGTGCCTTACCTAATTTTTCAAGCTCTTCATCCTAAAACCCCCTTCTTTCAAAGTGGGACTTCCCCTTTTAACTCTTTCCGTTTTACAACTAGCGACCAAAAGGGAAACTATATGCTACGAGTGTAATTGTTTAATTTTACACTAGCAAATCACGTTAGCCTGTTTTATGTGTTCTGCACTTGATTCTTGAACTAGTTCATTCTTTTCTTTTTGTTTCCAGTACTATATATTTTCAGTTCCGTTTCTGTTTCTGCAAATTTCGTTCCAGCTATGGTTCTGATTGAATTTCTTTTTTACTAGAGACTACTGGCTACTGCCTTTGAAAGTCAGGGAAAGTCGCACAAAAAAATTAATATGGAAAGTTAGGGAATTATTGATAAAGCCATTTCTATACTATGTTAGAATTATTACAGTATAATTCAATTTCCTAATTTTGTCATACTTTTCTATACAAGTATATCAGTTATTTTTCCAAGATTGCCATGTTTAACTTTCGATTGGAGTTTTGGTTATTTAAAATTGCATTTTTTCAGGGAAAGTCAAGGAAGCCCACATTGGGAATTCAGTAGCAATCCTGTTTTGTGGTTCTAGTATGGCTTCCTAAACTATACAGTTAGGCTATGACAAAATATATGTGGCAGTATTTCATTGTAATGGAAATAAGGAAACATCCATGAATAGCCTGACAGCCCCACAATAGAAAATCTAAATTTAATGTGTTTCGGGACAGATCACCGTGAAATATTGTCATTAATTTTTGACATTTAATATTTCATAGATGATGCTCTTCAATCAGTGCTCTACACAATCGCCGTTTGTATTTATAAAATATTATGCTAATTTTTTTTTCTATATCCTGAAAATTTATTTTTTTTTATACCTTAATTTTGTATCTTCTTATCGCTTGAAAGGTATTAAATTTTCCATTTATCATGGCAACTTTTCCCTCATATTTTATCCATTTTTGTATGCCATGGATACAATCTTTCTCGTTTGTCATTCCTGATTGCATTGGCGTGTTTTTGCTTAACAAATCACCTCAGTTTTTTTTGTGTTTTTTGTGTTTTTTTTTTTTAAACTTGCATCTACTTTTTACACCCCAGGTTATTTCTTGTTTTCAAAACCATCGCCTTTTATGTTTGGTCTGATATGTGATTAAGTGAAAATCTTCACTGAGGATCCCCTCTCAAAGCAATTGTGCATATATTTTGTGGTTATGCCAAAAGCGATATATTATAAATATAAAGAGGCTTCACTGATATCACTACGTACAAAATCACAGAGCTTAAAAGATCAAAGACTGATTTTATAAAAACTTTTCATGTTTTTAATGTAAAAGCTTTTGACCTAATAATTTAGCTCATGCTTTGCTGTAAGTATATTTTGTGGCAGCAACAATATTTAGCATTAAGTCATCTGTAAGTCACGAATGAGCACTTGTATTTTCATTAATATTTGAAGATGGACTGACAGCCAAGCACATGACCAATATATTTTGTACTTTATGGACTTTCCTCTTCTATTGGGCTTGTGTTGTCCCAATCGAATGATGTGAATACGTCACAAAATGATGCCAGCTTATCTGTCTTAGGCCTTTGGTCATCCCTCCCCTCCCTGCTGCGTCATCTCACATCCGAGTTGAAACTGATGGGTCTGGGTCAAAATCCCGACAATCACTTGCCCGACACGTTAAAATCCCGACAGTCAAAATCCCGACACGGTCAAAATCCCGACTATAGTTATAATCCCGACAGGTTCACAATCCCGACGAATTATAATCCCGACAATCAAAATCCCGACATACAAAATTACATTAAAATCAATTAAAATTCAAATTAAATAAAAGTTGTGGCAGTATCTATAGGAATTTGGTTTGCAAATGCCAAAAT
>JAQIXP010003730.1:0-12575 GCA_034700285.1 Proteroiulus fuscus
CTCACGGGGCAGATAAACAAAAAAATCATGCATCACGTTTTAGTAAATTTAATTGTCCTTCATAAAAATTAAACCCCATCGATTTATGTTTAGCCATTATTGAGAAATTTTCATTTTCATTTAACATGGAAATTCCCATAGGAGCATTCATGCTCTAAAAAGTGTGGACAGCCCCCTTAATAAAAATCCAGACTTATTGCATTAAATTAGTTATTTTAAAATTCTGAGCTTAATTTTTTAAGATAGAAACTTGCACTTTTGGATAAACCTTCACATTTTGGTTCCCTTGAAGAAAATCTACTTGTTTTGAGACCACTTTGACCCTATAACCAAATTTGGGTGCCTCATACCCAACATTTTGCACATTGGGATCCTGGCATTTTTCATCTTCAGTGGTCAAAATGAGCAACATTTTCTTATCTTAGCAAAACTTTTTTATTGATTTAGTGAATGGCATAACACATCAATCTACAAATTTATGTAAATATCTAGTTTTCAGCAAACTTAGTCAAAACTTAGTTTTGATCTTAACTCTTCAAATAGATTTGAAATATAATCACAAATTCCTAATTTTAAGATATATTTTAAACTATCACGAGGCATAGCTATCAATATCTAAACATTAAATTAATTTTGTGCATTAAAGCTGAAATTAATGTACAATATGATGAGAATATTTTGAAAATATTTCGTAAAGTAAAGGGTCATTCATATATCGAATATTATACATTTTATGTTAAAATAATATAAATTACAAATTGATCTTAAAATTTGAACGAAATAATTAATATCTATTTTATAACAACTATATTTTGAAAATAGGCAGTTGCATTTTAGGTAATTTTATCACAAATTATGTCTAGAAAATATCACAGAATATTTTTCTGTGAAACTTTTTAAAAACCAGCACTGTTTCTGTGTCACTGAATGCACTTTCTCCTTTAATTTAATTACAATTTGGCTAAAATTTGCTTACACCAGCAATTATACTTGCTGCAAATAGCATTATCCAACTGACCAATTGCAAGTCTGGAAATACAATTGCAACAAAATAACATTCATAACGGATTTTTGAAAAGTGCAGTGAAGAAGAGAAGCAATTTGGGAGATTTAAAAGGAACATTGTGTTTGGCTATAAATTTCAAATGCTTCTCTAATAAATGGGACCATAAAAAAAGACCCAAAATTAAATACAACAAGAAGAGAAATGGACCAACAACTATGGCTATACAATTGTATACAATCTTATTCTAATTAAGGGTTAATCTAATTGGGACCAAATAAACAGGGCTTCCATTCGCTTCTTAAAAAGGTCCCTTAATTAGAATTGGAAAATATAGAGAAAATGTTGTTGTTATATGTAACAACATGCTTGAGGATTGGTCCAAAATTTTCTTCCCAAAAACTTAAAAATGACCTGTACTTAATGAAATTATTTATAAAAAGTTTTGGTAAATAAATCAAATGCCTGAATTCATGCTTTTGCAGTATCATTATGGTTTAAATCAAGCTTTCTGGAGGAAAATTTCTGCAAAATTTTTTACATTAATCAATAAATTTTGAGAAAATGTTTAAATTTTGTTTTAGAAAATTTACTTTGTATTTATTTAAGACTGCCTAAGATTGATTGCAAATTAATCTAGCTGATGTCTTCTAACTATAAAATAATGAAAACATTGAAATTATCCATTATTGATTTTGTCATAAAGTATCATTATGAATGAGCCTTCACATTATTTATGCCAAAAATCAATATTTCAAAATGATTTCAGAAAAATATGAATGTAGCTGAAGTTTCATTCGCACTTTCAATTATAGCAAAATAATGCAAGATTGAAAGTCTGTGAAAAATATCCATCTTCAAATTTTTATTATATTTCTGAGAAAAGCAAATTGAAATATTCGGTTTTGCTATTTTCTGTGAAATTAGATATTTTCAATTGATTGATTAAACTTTACATTTCCAAACTAGAATGCATTCAAATTAATACGTTAAATTGTGTTACAAATGCAAATTCCAGTTAGATTTTGTTATGCTGCACTTCTCAAACTTATGAAAATCTTAATTTCAATAAATTATAATCACAGCAGGCTAACAAGTAAGTTAATTTTATCTAATTTGAGGGGTACAAAAATTACCCAAAATTGTGCTAGAATCAGTATAGCTATTGCAGGACTTATGAGCTTATTAACTAACATCTAAAATTTTGAACTAAAGATTTTAAAAATAATTTTCATTTTAAACATATTATGAAAGTCTTGAAGGCAATTTATCATACTTCTGTAAAGTACCAAAATATCCATTGAACCATTTCCATGTAATGACATAAACTCAAGTATTTTCTGTCTAAAATACAGAAATATTACATGAATTTTTCAAAAATTATGGAGAAAATTTAAGAATAGTTTTCCCAAAATTATGTAAAAAATTTAGGAATATTTTTCCAAAAATTATGGGGAAAAATTACGAATATTATTCCCAAATTATATCAACATTATAGGATTTTTTTCTCAAATGTTTTCTGTCCAGAATACAGAAATATTACACGAATTTTTCCAACATTAAGGAAAAATTTACGAATAGTTTTCCCAAAATTATGTACAGAAATAGGAATATTTTTCCAAAAATTATGGAAAAAAATTAGGAATATTTTCCCCAAATTATATCAACATTATAGGATTTTTTAAAATTTTTTTCTGTCCAAAATACAGAAATATTACCTGAATTTTTCCAAAATTCTGGAGAAAACTTACGAATAGTTTTCCCAAAATTATGGAAATGGTTTACGAATATTTTCCCAAAAATTATGGGAAAAAATTACGAACATTTTTCCCAAATTATAACAACATTCTAAGATTTTTTCTCAAATGTTTTCTGTTCAAAATATCGAAATATTACATAATTTTTTTTCCAACTTAATAAAAAAAATTTACGAAAATGTTCCTAAATTATAACAACTTTATATAGGATTTTTAATATTTAAATTGCATGCAAATTTTGACTGTATTTTAGGTGAAATTAACCCCAAAGTTAATTTTTCATAAATAAAAATTCTTTGAAATTTGTGCAAATTTATGGAAAAAAATTTGCAAAAACACATGGACATTATGTATAATCCAACGAAATTTTATGACAAAAAGTCACCATTTTGGCAGAAACCAACCAATGTAGAAAGTTTCTGTGAAATGAGAATGGTTCAATGGATTATTCTGATTCTTTCTGGAATGCACTTTTAAGACTTTCAGAAGTTTTAAAACAATGTTGTTTTTTTTGCCAAATATCTCTCTCAAATATCAGTGCTTTGGTGGTTTGTAAAAAATAGTCCTAAACTCTTGTGCATTTTTGCTGTGTGTGTATTTCAATATATACATTCATGCACATCAATGTTAAAAAAAAGCCCAAAAGTCATTTGAACTATATCTTTGATCACTATATCAAATTCTTTGTTCTAACCAGTCTGTTAATTGTTAACTATGAGTTTAATATATAAATATATCTGTATATTTATGGGATCATTTTTTGTCATTATTATTATTATCCTTCATCAAACTATGGGAACAAATTAATATCAAATAGGCTCTCGTTGGAACGAATCGGTGAAAACTAAAGGTTTTTTGGAAAATCAGGGAAATTTTCAAATTTCAATGAGTATTTATGGATTTTTAATATTTTTTTTTAAAGAAAAATTCAAGAAATGTTTAGCGTATACATGGTAAAGTTTTGGAATTAATTTAAAATGTTTTTTCTTTGATTTTTATAACATTTTTTTAACAAAATTGTTAACATATTTTTTGACCCCTGCCCTAACCATAATTCTTGAACATTTTTGTCTTCATTTTCTGACTTAAAACTTTCAATGAATTTTCAACTCACTTATAAGAATAATTTATTTGTGTATAAATGACTAATTTTATTGTAATGTGCTTGTGTGAAAGCGCCACTTAATGGGCAGTGGCAAACAAATGAAACACAATTTGTTGGCATTTTTAATGCAAGATACATGGAATCTTTTTGGAAAAATATATTTATACTTCTAATTTCAGCAGAAAATGTAACTTTCTGCAGAAAAAATGTACTCGTATGTTCCCTGACTTTCCCTGACAAAATCATTTCCTGACTTTCTCTGAAAAAAATTAATTTTTTCTGACTTTCCCTGACAAAATCCATTTCCTGACTTTCTCTGAAAAAACTCATTTTTCCTGACTTTCCCTGACAAAATCCCTTCTCCTGATCTTCCCTGACTTTCCCAAACTTTTCCTGTCAGCATGAATCCTTCATGATCTGCTTATACAGAAATTGTGATGAAATCTGATTTTTAGCAGAACATAACTGTACATATTTCTGCAAAAAATATTCTCAAAAATTCTGCAAAAAATAATTCCTGCATAAACGTTATCACACTTATGAGGTGAGGTGTATTATGCTATCATGCCAACAAAAAGCGTTTGCAACCTGAGCCACAAGGTGTCGCCACGTACACCATGATCAAGTGTTAAAAATGGACAAATGTTAAATGGTGTATTTCTTTGTAGTCTTTTTATATGTATATTTATATCCAACAGTGGGTGGATTGTCCCTTTTTACTTAAATTTCATGCAATATTATTTCTATGAAAAAAAGCTCCTGTCTTAAGACATGATGAAGTGGTTCCTACATTTTTTTCTAGTAATTCCCATTAATTTTTTTATGTCAAATATGCTTAAGTAGAGCGAAAAAAATCGATCCAGGGGAATATTGCCATATAAATCATTTTAGATTTTTATATAAGGTAGGCCTACTTTTATTGACAATTATTCCTACAAGTTCTCTCTCTCAGTTTGAGGATTTTCTCTAAAAATCTATATTTCTCATTAAAAAATGTGAAATTTGGAGCATAAAAGCGATTTGAATATTATTTATACGAGTTTGTCACTTAAGGTCCTTTATGCTTTTAAATATTTTTATGATTTAAAAAAAAAAAAAAAAGTATGAGCATTTTTACGATAATATATTTTCTAGTAAATTTGCGGGATTGTTGATTTTTCTATTACTTTTTGTGTAGCCTGAAAGCAAAGGTAGTTTTGGAAAAATGTCAGAAATTCACAGTTTATTTAGCATAATTTTGCATTAATTTTTCATTATTTTCAATAATTTTTAACATGTTTCTTAAAACTGCTAAAATAAGTGGATTTTTGTATTAGTGTACTCAGAAAACATTTCTCTATAATTTCGTCTTAATTTTTATTTATTTTTTACATTTTTTTTTAAAATTGCTTAAAAATTCTCCAAATGTTTGTACATAATATAGATTTTTGTGAAAATGAATGCAATTGAGCAATTTGTTTGTTTTCAATGTAAATTTAGGCTTCAAATTGGGGGAATTTGTAAATAATTAGCAAAATTATGGTGATAAGCAATCTTCATTTAAAAATAAATCTTGGCAATACGTTTTTATCATAAATTTCAATAATTAATTTTAATGAACAATTATTTATGAATTTGGTAAGAAATCCATTTTACTTTAACTAAATTCAATAATTTCATAAAATTAAGTAGTTTTTTTTATTATTATTACATCATAAAATTGACTTTTTTAACAAATTTAACATTAAAGTTTTTCATAAAATTAATTTAATGAAAAGATGTCAACCAGGTACATAATTTTCAAATTATTATTATTTTTTTTAAATTAATAAATTAAAATGTTTTTTGAATGACATTTTCACACGTTGAAATTATCTGTCAATATCTAATTTTCAATCATTTCACTTTTGAAAAATAAGTGAAAATAAAAGCAATGAAAAATTAATGAAAATAGAAAGGCTTATTCCTATAGGATTTTAAAATTCCCAAATTGGCAACTGCATTTAATTTGATTTTTTCCTTCACAAAAATACAATAGTTTCTTTAGATTTTTTGAAACCAAATAAATGAAATTCTTATCTGTTCACTGAATATGATGTGAGAAAATTGTGACTAAAGAATAAATAAAAAAACGAGAAAAAAGTAATTGCATTTTTTTGTGAATTGGTTTTAATATCACCAAAGTATCCATTGCGTAAAATTAGACAGTACTGTATAAAAGTAACTAAGTTGCTCTAGGATTTTCGCCAAAAAAAGCTATTCGTTGAAGTGAAAGATTAAATGAAGCAAAAAATCTAATTTAGTTTTGTAACAAGTTGCACACATTGTGGGAAATAGTAGGTGGAGCTGCAAAACCAAATAGCTAAAAATAGCCTCAATAATTTGAACCTTGTTTGATGGCTGAGGAACTTCTGCTTTTTTTCAACAAAAATCAATGTAAACATTTTTTATTTCGTTTTTCACTTGAACGAATCCTATCTTAATCTGAGATTTAGTTTTTGAGAAAACCTATTATTAAAAAACCAAATGTTTATGATCTTTTTCTCAAAATCTGCTTTTGCATTTTTAAGGGAAAAATACAGTGACTTATGGCAAAAAAATTCTGACCCAAAATAAATATTTTAGGCAAATTAATTCCATTGCAAAGAGAACTACTTCGGAAATAATTTTTAAATATTTCTTGGCGAAATATTTAAAATGTTTATTCTTTTAATTCGTTATAAAATGTATTAAGTCTATATTACCAAGTAGAATTTTTTTATTTATTTTCTGAATTTTAGAAAGGTTGAGAATTTTCGTGAATTTTAAATTAATTCACGAAATCTTATTTTGATGATGTCTTAAATCCTGTCAGTTTTTATACATTCACGAAAAGACAGATTGTATTTCATAAAACTATTTGTTGTTTTTTTCGTATTTTTAAATGAGATTTGAAATAAATCAAACTAAATTCCTATGCTGCCAGATATAAGGAGTTATCAGCATGATTTCAGCAGAAAGTATAGGGACAAATATGCAGTATTTGTATGTGGTCACACTGCTCTCTATTACTATTGGTTCACAGGGTTTTAATAAAATCTAACGACTTTCTATTTTTGCAACCTTAAATACAGAACATATACTGGCATTTTCCCAATTTCAATTTCGTTTTATATAATTCCGTAAATGATTTCACGAAATTTCGCAACCTTTTTATTTCACAAAACTAGTTCATGCCGCCTGTGATGGCGCTTTCCTCGGCCGCCAAATCTGCAATTCCCCCTTGAAAAATGTTGGCTTGTGGATTGCTTAGAGATGACATTTTCTTCGGCATGATTTAATTTAAGATTTATGTGAAAAATAATGATCCATTACAATTATTACATTCCAGCAACCATTACCAGTTTAAGCATTCAAAAAATATGAGAATTACAAAGAAATTTTGCTAAAAACCCACGTGTTTTCCTCTAAACTAATTTCTGCTTTTCTTTTGTTTTTTCCCCAAAGATTTTCCGCTCGTACAATTTGATTTTCAAGTGTTTTTTTATCCAAATCAAATTTACGAATCGGATGTCTTAAGTAGTTTAGAAATAGATATTTTCCCTCTCACCACTGTTGGATATAACATGAAACCATTGTGATATTTGCTTTATATGTTTGCAGTTTTTATGTGAATTTAAAAGAAGAAAAAAAATACAAAATAGGATTCCTACGTTGTATATTATGAAAGTGTGAAATCGATTGCATCTTGGTTTGCTATAATATATCATTTGAAGCATATCAGAATTTTCAGGTTTGCAAGAAGACATCATTCTTGCTAAAAAAAATATTGTAAAAATTTCATTATACATATTAATATATTGGCCCCAATTTTTGTGCAAATAATACTATAGCTAGGGTAAGCAATCAATATATATTGTGAAATTGCAATATCCAGACATTTGTTTATTTTCTCCCAGAAAGCATTACCAGCATTAATAAGGTTAGCTATAAATAGAAACAATAAATTCATAAATATATATATTGTAAACATGCAATATACTAGAAAATACTATGAATAGTAACATTTGCATGTTCATAAATACTTTTATCATAAAAAGCTAAATTTTGGAAATTTTAAAAAGAAAATGAAAATATGATATGATATGATAAAATATTTACATAATTTGTTTTACTGAAATTTCTACAAATTTAAAAAATCACAATAACTATTTGGATTTCATTTTCTAATGATTCAATATTATGAAACTTAAAAATAACCACTGTGTTAAAATTATTTATAAAAATAACAATATTTAATATAAAAAAAATTTTAATTTTTAGGTGCACAATTTTGTAATAACTAAAAATGTTATTGATTGATTTTTGCAAAATTATGTTTTTAGCAAAATAACCTACATTAGGAATTTAATTTCAAGATATTCGTAAAAATATTCAGAAATCCAATATCCATAATTAAACAAGCACACGAGAGATTTTTGCAAATTCACAATAATATTGCTGCAGGGGAAATGTTTTTCAAAAATACATTAAATGTAACATTTTTTTCCAATATCATTGTGTTCTATACTGTCATTTTGACAAAAACCAATTTGGTTTATAAGCTTACAAAAAAATTTTTCATATTTTTTCTCATTTTTAGATTGAATTTCTAAGACTGTATTTTAACTGGAATAAGTATATGTAATGTATGCCGTATTGATTTCATCTTATAATGTACTTTTCTTATAACTGTTATAATATTATATGAATGCATGTGAAATACATAACTTTCATTTTCCAAATGGGACCACAAGAGCTTTTCATATGGACGTCAATTATAATATAATATATAATATGAATTGTTGCCAATATATTCTTTCCAAATAATATGTGCATGTTTTTAATATCTAGTCTTGAAATTTGAAAAAAAAGTTCATGTTGCTGAAAGCGCCTGAAAGCCGTATTTGCCAACTTATACATAGTAGCCTAACTATGATATCCTAAGTCTTCCCTATATACAAGCGTGTAATAAATTAATACATTGCTAATTCAGAGAATTTAAGAGAATAAAGAAACTCATTGATCATTAATTCATTTCGCTTTCATGAAACTCTTTTTAACTATTTACAGGAATTAAAAAAATCGGTCAAGCATTTTGGATCTGGCTGCCCCTCACTCCCCTTAAAAGATGCAATGACCATTTACGAACTCGACCACAGTCTTGACCCACGGATGCCATGTACCAAGTTTGAGTAAGTTCACGAGTGGCATTCGAGAGTTATGATGGAGACATCAGACATACCGGTAAGTACGGTCGACCAGAAACAACTAATTCAATAGGGTTTTTCAGCCTTAGATCTGTGGGTTTTGTTACAGAAGAAAAGTTTTCAAGAATGGCACACTGAGGGTCACTGACTAACATTCCAAGATGGGAAATACACCTGAAATACACCTGAAATAAACCTGATCTGTGCATAACTGCTAATACCACAATCCTGAAGTGAGTATGTACATGTACATACAGTACATGTACAGTATGTACTGTATACATAACGTGGACTAACCACTGTAACCACATCCTGAATAGTGAGTGTGTTTCCTGAACTAGGGGCGGATACAGGGGGGGGGGGGTAGCAATGGGGGCAATTGCCCCCATTCCCCCCCCTTAGCCAGCAAATTTTGCTGTCCAGTATAGGCAGAGAAAATGGCCGCCTCCTTCCGTAATATGCGATTTTTTTCCCTCATCCCCCTTAGCAAAATCCTGTATCCGTCCCTGTCCTGAACTGTGCATAGGGTCCCCTGTGCATAACTAAAACTATAGGCCTACCTAAAATTGGAACCTGAAATGCATATAAATTTATTTGCATATCATGCTTTGCATTTTAAACGATATCCAAGTACTCAGGAGTCAGGACATTTTATTTAATGATTTGTGGGCTCAAATCCCATTGGAATTTCCATGAATTTCCCATCTTTAATGCTCTGCTAGACTACAACCACCTTATTTCGAAGTGGGACTTTACCCTGAACAAATTCCTCTCTCTCCTGGTCCAAAGATCACAGGTCAGAATTTGAACCCTGTTTTGTAGGAGCCCTATTATTTTCCAGATATTACATAAATTCCTGTCATTATAGTTAATGCATTTAATTTTTAAAAAAATGAAATTTTTGTAAAAGAAATTTTAATGAAAGGAATGCGAACCACAAAAGCTGAAATTTCTCAAATTGAAATCTGGTATGTTTTTTTGGTAATAGCTATTTATCCTGTATTTATGATGGGATAATCAAGGCAGGGATTTTCAGAAACCCAATCTAAGGATAAAGAAGCTGATTATCTATTATTCATTTAAATTTCTTTTCTGTAAGCCTAGTCAATCAAAGAATACATTATTAATATTGATTTGCCCTTGCAAATAATAATATGTTACTCCCCCTTAATGTAATTACATGTTGTGGTTTCCCCTGACAATTACTCGCCATGGGGAATAAAACCAAAAAAGCTATAGGTTTATTTTTGCAGGGGGAAAAAAATGTCGGCAGAATGATTTTGCTCAACCTAAAAAATGGCGTGCCTTGATTCTTAATTAATGAATTAATTAAAAAAAATTAATTAACGTAAAGCAAGTTGTTTCAATTAATGGATTACTTGGCGTACCGATTACTTTGCATGTGAGCATTATAAAGGGAAGGTGTCATTTCATGACAAAATAGTTACTTTGAAATGAAAAATAACAGCACAAAATGTTAATGAGAATTTGAAATTAGAAATGAGAATCATAGGCCTACTTACCAAAATGCAAATATCCAAACTAAGTTACATAATTTTTTTTAGCACTGTTATTATTTAGAAATTAGATGGTCCTGACTCCCCCATAATTTATTCTGATGCGATGCACATTCTCTTGTTTTTCACTTTCATAACTCAACATTTTGACCCTTGGACTTTTAAAGTTGCAAAATAGGTGTGGACCCTGGACTTTTACTTAATGAAGCCACCTCCGAAATTGAATGCATGAATGACCGCCTTCAGTTGCATAAGTCCATTAAAAGGGAAAATTTCTTTGGGTTGTAAGAGGAAGAATAGCATCATGAAAAATTATGTCATTTATGGAAATTGCAATTTGATTTCAGCCCACTAATCAATAAATAGAATGTCCTGAATACATGGATTAAGTTGAAAATGCAAAGCCCAAATAGGCGCCATTTTTACCGACAGTATGTAGCACCCTCAACTGGATAAATAAAGGCATCAGCTCTCAAGAAACACGGGGACACGCGTGTCCTAGAGGGCGCCACCAACTTTCAGTGTCTACTGAAATTATGGAAAAATGGTGCCTAACGTGTATTTGGCAAAACGTGATTTCTTCAATATGGAAATTCGTTGCAATTATATCATTAGGCGTGTTTTGGCGTTATTACCCTGTTACCATTTGGATACATAGTTAGGACCTTGAGCATTTTACTGTTGACGCTAGCTGTTTTATCGTTTTGGGTAGCGATGCCGGGTAACCAAAAGGGTAACCAACCTGTTATCTACCTAAATAGGTGGTGTACCAAATGAGGTAACAGAAATTATGGCTGCTTCGTACAGGAAAATCATCGAATGAAGAACTTTGCGTTTTAGCGTTTTGCTTGTGTCCTATGATAGAGTTAAGAACTACTTCTAAACTGGTTAACTACAGCGTATGTCTGGGTAATAACACCAAAACACGCCTAGTGTCGTACCCAATCATATCTAGTAGTAAGTGTGTACGCCTTAAATATCACTTGCTACAAAGTGGGACTTTTCCTTTAACTTACAATAACATTGAAATGAAGTTAAGCAAAAAAAATACCAAACTTTCCATGATTAAGTTTTTTTTTAAAGGACCTGTCTAGTGCAACAAATGCTGTATTTGACAGGAAAATTTTGTCTTCCATTCCCAAAGGTTGTTCTAAGGTTAAGCAGGGGATTAGGGTTGCGAGAGTTTAATATCCCATTCATATATATTATAATCCCTTGCTTTTATAAATGCATAAAAATAAACATTTCCGTTTCCAACATCTGATTTGATATTCTCAATTATGCAAAAATAGAAAGAAAAAAAGAAATGCATGCAATTAAAATGAAACATTGTCAACAATATTAGCTCTTGCAAGAATGGCCTTCTCTATAAGATTACGCGCTTGACAGTGCATAAATCATCAATTAAGACAGATTACATTATTGGTTGAATTTGCCTCATTAATGCACGCCTGCATTATGCAAATCTCGTCTTACATTATTCAAATGAGATAAAAAGGGAAATACCAATTATAAATAAGTATTTATATGTACAAAGTTAAAAACCATCTTACCGAAAAGTTTTGATTTTAGTTGATCGATTCATCACATTGTATTGCTCTTGACTCTTGAAGGGCACAAATTATGTTACTGATCAAAAAAGTAACAAAAGTCTACGTGCAATTGATTTATTAAAATATTATAAATGCAACTAGTTGAAATACTCTCATTACCAATGCATGGGTAAATAATCATGACAAGGGACCGTCCACAAATTACGTCTACAAAAATTCCTGTTTTTAGGACCCACTCCTTTGTCAACATTTAGAGAATGGACCCACCCACCCCTATTGTTGACGTCATCTTTTTTTACAGACATTACATTTGCAACCTCCATACAGGTTGCAAATACCCGCTAAAAAACAGGTTTTGAAACCTTTGCAAACGTTCGTCAAATTTTCAAATTTCTTGCAAACGCTCGTCAAATTTTAACATTTTTCCAGGAGT
>JAQIXP010003731.1:0-12566 GCA_034700285.1 Proteroiulus fuscus
GGAAATTTATTCAGCTAAAACATTGTCAAATCGCTTTTTGCAAAAATTAAATGGTTATTTTTTAATAATTTTTTTTTTTGTAAGGTGGTCAATTTTTCATTGTCATTTTAATGCAGTTAAAATTTTTTTATTAAAAAAAGTACTAATAATTTAAAAAAATTCTTTCACATTGTACTAAATATTATATTTCTACATTTTCGTATTTTTTGCTTTCTTTCTACTACCTTTAGTTAAAAAAAATAGTTAAGAAATTCGATCTCAATGCCATAGATCCTGTGAAAATGCCCACTTTAAGTTTTCAATTAACTCTGCTGCATGACACAACAGGCAGACAGGACTTTACAATTTTTTAAATAAATTTGGAAAACATCACTAGTTAAACAAAAAAAATCATAAAGCCTACCAAAGTCTTTCTTTTGATCACTAAGAGATTTTAAATTAGATCAGTAAATTATATAAATTAAGAGTAATTCTATCTCATGTGAACTTCATACTGTGTTAGTATCACATTTTTATTTCAGTAGCCAGATAATCCAGTATATACAGTATTAAGTACTGTAGCTTAACTCTGCATGTATTTGGACTGAGTTTAAATATATATATTACGATTACATGAGAGACAATAGATTGATTACCTGCAATGTTTTTATGACATTGGTAGAGAACTCCGATGTAGGCAGGAACAGGAATCTTTTCGTTGTAATTCTGTGCCAATTTTTCTAAAGCCTAAATTTAATCATGAATCTGAAATGTAAATGATATAAAGGGTAGAATTTTTTATGTTAGTAACTATATATAACCTTTTATTTTAGACTCTGAACTATTTTTGATCTATTTTTTGTTATGAGTTTAAGTTGATAACTAGTTTTTGACCGAAGCTTTGTCCATTGAGTTAAAAAGATGCGGTGACAGCATCAATTCGTTGCTAACTTAGCCTATTTTATTTGACAAAATAAGACGAGAAACATGGCTGAAATGTTATTATTTTGCGAACTTAAAAAGTTTCCAATCTGTGCAATTACATTGCAAATGGTCATTATCATCTTGTTCTTACGGTTTGTGGATTATGGCTGGCAAGCTGATGGAAGGCATCATGCTCATGGATTCGATCCTATATTAGGAGGCCAAAAATCAAGTTTGAATTCTATTTATGCCAATTATAATGGTCAGTAAAATTCTGCATTTTAAATAGCCTTAAGCATTGCATGGATGTGTACAAAACGTGTTATATAGCAAAGTTATACAACTTGTTACAGAAAGAGAAGAAAAAGGTTATGTATAACATATGATGTTATTTAACATTTTTCTTGTGACATTATCCATATTGTTTCATTCAATATGACGTAAGTTATACAAAAAGTTGCACAACAAATTTTAAACCAATTTTGTTATATAATGATGTTTTGTGATGTACTAGTAGTGTGCACGCACCTGAAAACTGGAAACATGCTACATCACAAAGGTTTTATATAGCAAAGTTATACAACTTGTTACAGAAAGAGAAGAAAAAGGTTATGTAACATGATGTTATTTAACATGTTTTGGTACATGCTGTTTAGAAGATTGGTGTAGAATTTAGCATAAAAGTTAACTTTGTAAACTATTTGCATGTTTTAAACCAGGTCCTTTTATTACGGCATTAGTTCTTCATTATTTGATTAGTTTCTATTCCAGTTTATCATGATATTGTAAAGTCATTCTTGGCCAAATGCAGTTTATACTTTGCTTGGCATGAAATGAATGTTTTTAAATGCTATTTCTTGCTTGAGTTCAAAGTCAACACTGGCATAGGAAATTGGATGACCACTCATTGCAGACTACCATATTAGTTAACAGAACTGGGTTACAGACTACACCTTAATTGGAAATTGACCATTTATTTAAGATGCTTGTCACTGGAGAATTTTTGACATTATTCAGTTTCAGTTTTGCAATATGTTTATAAGTATTTTTGCAATGGTTTCTTTGAAAAGCCCCTCCATAAATAGTTTTGGCTTGAAAAGCCTTAATTTTTTTAAAATTCAGACATAAAAAACATAAGGAAAATTGGTTCTATTTACTTATTTGTGTAAAACCTAATAGTTAAGAATGCCTCAAACATTAATTTGTGGACTATCTCTTAATCTCTGGAATCATGACTTGAAATTTAAGGGTGATCTTGCACGCTTTGGCGATGTCTTTTTGCAATTTAATAATGTTTTCACCCAAGCATTTGATTGTCAAGATTTTCAGCAAAAAAGAAAAGTTTGGAAAATTTGATAAAAAATAAAATTTTATTCTGGTATGAGTAAAATTTGTGTAAATAATAGTGTAATTTTTTTTACAAAATGCATAAATAAAACATAATTGTGCATAAATAAAACATAATCGTGCATAAATAAAACATAATTGTGCATAAATAAAACAATTGTTTAAACCACAACATTTTTGCCAATCACACATTGGTTCATACTAAACATTTTATGCACAGGAAATCTTGTTCAAAGCAACATTAACATTCTTCCCAATGAAAACAAACCTGTTGATAAGATAACATTAAACAATATTACTTAGTTAATTTTGAAATGTTTTGACATTTTAAATTCCTTTGAACAAAAGGATTTTTGGCAATTGAAACATTTATGCTTGGCATTTAACTTTCTGTTTAAATAAAAATTTATTTGAGAATAAAAGAACTTGACATTTTTGAATTCAACAAACCATATTTGGAAATTAATACATTATTTTGGCATATTTGGCATTGGTGCTTCTTTAATGACAATTTACTACTTCCCCCTTTCTCTCCTTTCCTAGCCTTGTTTACTCTATATGTGATTGGCCATTTTTGCCTCAATCATTTTGTTGGTCACTAAGCAAAACATTATTCCATTAAATTTACCAAATATTCATATTAGCAATTATATAAAAGAACTAATCAGTATACCACTTCGTATAAATAAATGGATTTAAATTAAGAAAAAAAACAAAAGAATCAAATGTAAAGTTTGGGTAATCTTGGCTGCAGTACTTTGCAGAAAACTAGAAAGGTTAAGGGATCTTCCCTCGAATTCGCTATTGTGATCGACTTCCAAATAACTCAAGTCCTTGCCAGTTGTATTGCAAACTCAGTGTTTATTTACCTGGGGAATATTCTCCCTTCCTTTGTACAAAATGGCCCACTCGGCCAACAGTAACATGTTAATCAACGCTAACATTACAGCAAAGCTGTAGAGACTCATTAAGAAATACAATTGGTAATTATCACAGAAATTGTAACTCACAGTTAATCACTAGTCAAGAACATAACCACACTACTGAGGCAAGATGGTGCCATCACATTATCAAAGAAGAAAATCCTGAGTCAGGCCACTTTTCTTCTTGGTAATATGATTGGTTTAATAAACCTGGGTACCAAATATGTAAATTTAATAATGGCGTCCAAGGTGCCAAACTCTACACAAAATTAGTTCAAAAGACGTCACTTGTTCACTTTCCCAGCTGGATGACTAACAGACGTTTTTCTCCGGCAATTATTAACGAGAGTATGGCAACTAATTCACAATTAAATTCACTATTGTCTTGTGCCAAGGTTGATTAGAAATCAAATTATACACTGTAATTTTAATTTTCCAAAATGGATATGTCAAATGAAGTGCCATCTTCAAAAGGAATTTGAATTTTAGACTTGTTCAGTTCTTAAAACATGACTAAGTGCTCAACTTATTGTAGATGGTGACTTCATAACAAGTTGCACAAATTTATGGAACTCACTAATTAACTTTTTCTTTTTCGCTACCAACAATTCATATTCAGATGTGGTTGGACTTCAATATGTGTGCCAAAAGATAGTATAAACTGGATGGTAAAATAAGCAAATGTTACAACATAATTAAAAATGAACATGAACATATAGCTATGCCCATGTTAAGTTAAATGCATCAGAGAATGACAAGACTTTCCATCCATTCATAAATGCTGTATTCAGCATTTACATGCCAGGAGTATACAGAATGCAAATGTTCCTTTATCACAGCAGCATCAGAGGCAGCACCAGTGCATGTCAGGTGAGCATGTCCAATGCATGGAATGGAAGGAATAACTAGATGCAGATGTTAGTCTGGTGATATGACATCAAACTTTCAATTGAAACTAGACAAGGAAGTTAAGCATATATAGAAACAGAAAATCTGTAATAAAGGAACAATGGAGTTGGGATTCTTATTTAGAAACTATAAGTTTCCCTAAATATGAAAAGCACAATTAAGACATTCAATTTGGAATCTATATATGCAATATCAAATTGTTATGGACACTACAAATAAAGCAAAGAATTGTGGCCCTGTGAAACAAGATCATACTATGACAAATGGTAACAAGAAACCAGAACCACGACGGATAAATGAACATTTAAAATTCTCTAAAACCCAATTGATTGCTACAGAAGTAATATTATAAAGAAGCAATAAAATCCAAAATAGAATATTACCAGAATTTAAAACTTACAAATTGAAAACTAGTAATAGTCAAAGTTTTACTAATTGCACAAGTTATTGACATGCCTAGGAAAACTTTCACAAGTCCAATACTTTAACTCATCCTTAATTGTATTGATGTCAAGTTAGTAGCATTCATTTGATGAATGTCTCCAATGCTTCATCATTTGCAGGACAGTGGCTTAATGCAATAACATTATCACGAAGTTCACCTCTTTTGTGGGTGATGTCATACTAATGTTCCAAGATTTCAACAGTCAAATTCTAATTTTATCTTTGGTTCAAGTAGGCCTAATTTCTTAAGCATGCATAGAAGTTCAGCATAGACTACAGTAGACAATTTCCAACAGACATCTTTTGGAAGGTGAACAAGTGCATGACTTATAGGTTGACTCCAAGGTTTTGACATTGCCCTGATGCATCCAATCATATAACTCCATTTGCAAGTTTGATGCCACAATCATTATTAAGAGGTTAGACTCTTCAAGAAATGCTTTTTCCAGATTTTCGACTTTTGTTAGTAGTCGAGGTAGATTACGGGCCCGTAGCCAGGGTGGGGCATGGGGGGGTACAAATTTTCCTGCAATATCTTATACATGGGACAAAATTTTTTCCTCACCATTTTTCGGGCCTTGTTCCTCCCCCCCCCCCATTTTTTGGGCTTGCTTCCCCCCCCCCATTTCTGCTGAGCTGGCTACGGGGCTGGTAGATTAACATCTGAGTTATCGCTGAAAATACAGATGTCATCTCTGGCTTTAGCTAAAAGATAAGGTCAATCATCTTTATTGTCATGCTATTTGAATGCAATAAAGGAAGAACATTGAGTGTTATGTTTTCAGTCTTGATCTCTCAGTTTGACAAGGTCTATAATGTTGACCATATGAGTAAGCTTCTGGTTTCAAATAGTAACTTCAAATTGTGCAATTCCATTGATGGTTATGACTTCTCTGTATTTTTCCATCAAATGTGGTGTTTCATTGATTTCTATCTTCATATTTATCTTGTTGACTAGCAATCAGCACTGTTAAATGTCTTTGCTCTGGTATCAACCATAGTAAGCATGGAAAACTGCTTAAATTGGTTTCATAGATGGTAAACTGCCACAATCTTTGGTTGTCCTTTGCACTCCTTGGCCCTGCCCCTTGCAGGATTTGGTTAAATTCAACTCCTTCAACCATTTTTGAATTCTAAAACAGTAAAATCCATTTCCTGGGTGTTGCGGTTCAAGACTAAGCCTTTTTTTTCAATGATGTTGAAGGCTAGATCAGAGGTTACATTTTTTGGTTTTTCTTTTGTACCAAAACTATATATTTTTCATTTCTCTGTATATTTAGTCATATTTTTGGGGTGGTTAGCTATTCTGAATCATCCTGTAAATCAGGAAACAGAAATTGCATAAATCTGTGGAATACTGAGTTGAACATTGATATTTGCATTATTAACCTGTGAGAATGTGAACAATGTGCATGTTCGAAATTTACAGTATATCCATTAAAATTTTGTCACTTTAATTCAATTCATTAAAAATATCTGGTTTTTATAATCGGATGATCTTGTTTAAGCGCATCAAATATCCCAAATAATCGTATACTTCAACAAATATTCTATAGTCCTATGTAGTTATTCTAAAATTAAACTAATTACTGTTTTAGTATCTTTCTAGACAGGATAATTGAATGCAAGACAAGTACTTGGGCAATATACTCTATATCTTGGCTAATATAATACTTTAACAGCAATGTGCTTTTTTCCACACGTAACTAAAATGCACTTGATGATAATAAGTTTATTGTGGATCACATGTTTACTCATTGTTGTTGGTAATTTGTTAATAAGTATTTCCTGGTATAAAACATTTTATTAAGGCCATTCATGCGGTCCTGTTGAAACAGGGCTCCTGTAATAACATGTTTTCAACAATACATACACTAATAGAAGTATAATTGCTTCTGAATGCCATACTACATGTTATTCATAGAAACAATTAAAACATGACAGTATTGTTTAGGAATTTTTTTATATTCTTATTACTGTAGATGTCTTTTCTTGCCTGAGTAAAGTGTGTGTGTGTGTGTGTGTGTGATATGTTTTATTGTCTACTTTCTCGGGTTTGACTTTGGTTCCTCGAAAAGGACCGAGTTCCATTATAAAATGTTTCACTTAATTCATCCTCAATTTCTATCAAAATTTGGGAAGGGAGGATGGGACTTTCTCGCATCACACCATAATATTTCCAAATATCATACAAATAAAATTAATACCGGGGTAATACTGGTTGTGTTGGAAATAGATGCGTTAATTGGCATTAACCAATGAGTCTGCAATACAATCAGTGTATTGTTTTATTAATTATTGCAAATATTGGAATTGCTATATAGTACTGATATTGGTAAATACCACGATACTTATATTTCTAATAATTCCAAATTGATGGTTTCACCATATTGGTATTTCTATTGGGGAATAGGTCTTACTTGGACTTTCTTTAACTTTAGAACAGCTTTTAAGTTATTTCCATACAAGTTAAGATGCATTTTTCATACAATTTATTGTTTGATATTGAAATCTGACTTAAATGCTATAACCATAATTATTTTCCCAACTGGTTTGTTAACATTATCATTGCTTGACGCAATTAAAAGGTATAAATAATCAATTTCATTATACGAACATATAATCCATATTAATTATTCAATACACAATTTTTTTATTTTGAACAGATTTTAATTCATTTCAAACAAGCATGGGGGAAACCACTTGGTAAAAAAGTTCAAGTAGGAATACCTCAAAACTGTTGAGCTGTTTCATTATCCTGAGTTAATTTAAGAGTCTGCAAACATTGCAATTTGTAGAATACTTTTGAAAATTTCATATAAATTAGTTTTGCATGCTTGCTTAGCTTATTGATATCCTAATTCTGAAGGTGCTTTTCTGCTAATTGGTTGCAAGGGTTTGCAAATGTTTGATAAAAATGTGTTTTTGGTGGGAGCACTTTGATCTACTGACTTCAGCCTGGACACTGGCTGATGTTTACAAACGTTTGCAAGTATTTATCTTCACCAAAATGGGTTGCATTTGCAAACATTTTCAAATATTTACAAACATTTTGTGCACCATGGTAGAAATGCACCTTTACACCAATAATATTTTTATAATAATTTGCCTTTATTCTTTGTAAATGTCTTAATAAATTTTTTTATAACTAAGCCAACCCAATAAGCACACTATACTATTAAGTTTAGAACCTCTGAAAATGCTGCAAAATTTTGCATGGCATCGACAAAATGTCTTGGATTTTTAACTGCTTTTTCAAAATTTTTGCATAGGGAGGGATCGGAGAGAGGCACATCTCCTCCACATACCCCTCCCTTCTCGGGGGAACCTTGGGCCACAAAAACCTAAAACTGGCCCTCAGTAAGTGAATAGCTTTGACTTTACCAAGGAGCTTATATCAGATTGATCTGTACCCAATGAAAAAAATACTTCAATGAAACTGCAGTTTTTTCGAAAAGCTGCAGTTTTAAACTGCAATTTTTCTGTACATTTATGATACAAAACCCTGCATAATTTCTGCAGTTTTTGTGTAAAAAACGTGCAATTTTTTTTTTTTTTACAGAAAAATGGGAAAAAACTGCATTTTTTAAACAGTATTTTTGTCATTTTTCTGCATTTTTTTAAAATGCATTTTTTCAACATTTTTCTGTAGAATAGAAAACTTGCATGTTTTTTTACAGAAAAACTGCAGAAGTTATGTAGAGTTTTGTTTCATAAGTGTACAGAAAAATGGCAGTTTAAGACTGCAGTTTTTTCGAAGTTTGTTTTCGAAAAAACGGCAGTTTCATTGAAGTATTTTTTTTATTGGGTAGGCCTATGTTTCATTGCCATCTATTGATTGATATTTATACACCAGTAGCCTTTTTTTCTATTGTTCTTTGGGTTTGCTCTTAGCGAGAAAAACCTGCCAAAAGAACAATAGAAAATCAATACAAAGACATTTTTCATAAATCATCTTTGGACCCGCAGAACAATACGAAAAAAAGGCTACCGGTATATATAATATGCAATATCGCAAATGGCTGTGCATATGTATATGTATACATAATATATGATATAATATAATATATGATATAATATAATATATGATATGATATGTATATATACATAACACCTTTTTTAATGTTCAAGTCTATAAAAATCACCTTGTATAAATAGCGGTAGATTATCTTAATACAAGATTGTGTTTTTATAATCTATATTATCAGTCCTAATAATGTTATAATTTATAAGCGATAATTTGAGGTGTTTTGATTTGAAAAATAACTTACTTGCATTATACTATTACTCAATAATGTACAGTGTATAAATTAGATATGAAGGGATTAATGAAAATATGTTTCTGGAGACCTGGACTATTAATTAATTGTGATAGTACATTTTCAATTACCGTGTGCAATACGAGCGTATTCCTGGAATTTTTTTCAACTCTCTTTAAACAGCAGTTACATGTGCTGATTGTAAGGGAAAGTTAATTTTAGGCTGACTGCGACAAATGTTGACAATTGGCACCAGTTCAAGTCATTTTGTTAACAATTACAGTATTTTTTTTTTTGTAAATGTGGGAAATGAACTATGTTTAGTTTTGAAGATTATAACATATTACTTAAAACAGAAATCAAGCACATATATGCATTATCTAAAGGTTCCCAGTTTAAAAAAAAAAAACCTGCAGTTTTTTCGAATTTTTTTGCAGTTGATGTGCAGTCTTAAACTGCAAAAACACTGTAGTTTTTCTGAAAGTTTCTGAAACAAAAACCTGCATAATGTGTGCAATTTTTCTGTAAAAAAACGAGCAAGTTTTTTTTCTACAGTTTTTCTGCATTTTTATACAGTATTTTTGCTATTTTTCTGCATTTTTTTTGCATTCTTTCTGCATTTTTTTGTATCACTAGAATGTAGAAAAAATGCAGAAACATTGTGGAAAGATTACTAAAAATACTGTATAAAAACTGCAAAAAAACTGAATAAAAATTAAAGAAAAACTGTTAAAAAAAAAATCTGCACGTTTTTTTACAGAAAAACTGCACAAATTATGTAGGTTTTTATTTTATAAACTTCCAGAAAAACTACAGTTTTTCTGCAGTTTAAGACTGCAAAAAATTCGAACTTTTTCGAAAATTTTCACTGGGTTACTTGCAGCTGAAAGACTTGCATTTGTTGGAATGAATATGTTACAAAAGTCGAATAATGTTATTTGCAATGAAATCTTCAGTATTTAAATTATTATACATTGATATATTATTGTTAGCAAATGAAAGCTACTTGAAAACATGACATTTTTGAAGCTATTAAAATATAATACTACAATTAATAAAATACTACAAACATTTAGAAACAACAAGAATTTGCTAACATCTGATATCAGTCATTTGGTAATTTGTTAAAGGTTTCATTTTTTGGGTAAGATTACAGATAGTCATGGGCGTCATATGTAGCACAGAGAACAGTAACAAGCCTTAATATAAACATTAAATACACCAAAACCATGTAAATGCATAATATGTTTGCATGACTGAATCAACATTTTTGGATTGAAAGATATGCTTAATATTGATTTAGTTCAACATACATGATATGCTGTTTACTATTGACTTGTTTACAATGTTGGGTCAATCAAGTAGAATAGTGATCTTATGTAATATCTATGATGCTATTGTCTAACAGAATTGCACTTGTGCATTATTGATGAGGATATTGACTTAATTAAGTCCTTGAATGATGTTTTTGAATGTGAAGTTTGTTTCCTTTATTCGATCATAATAGTATCTAGGCAAAATACCTGAAAAGAAATTAAATATTTACATTTTCAAAATCAACTAATGTCGTCCAAGAATACAAATCCTGTTAAATATTTAAAATGAGTTCATTCTTTGTTTCATCAAAGAAATCAAACAAACCTATAATCCTATCTTAATTGGTAAATAATATTACCAATTATTTACAACTGACTGTTTATTTCCTTTGCGGAAGTATATATGTGAAATATCCTCAAGCTAACAGAAATTTCAATGAGTTTTAAAATTCAAAACAAAACCAAGATTCTTCTTCAAAATCCATGAAGAAATTTCTGAAGAATTTTGCAGACTTGACTGGATACTATGTGTGCAAATGTCACTTGTGAATTCAGCAGAATTCTGCCAAATTTCTAGCAGAATTATTTTTTAACAGAAAATTTAAGCTGAAAGCTTCTACATAATCCGCTGCAGTGTTTTAACATTCTTGCATGAAAGTATTTACAGAATTCTACAAACTTTCTAGAATACTTTCAAGCATAGTAGCCTAAACGTTTCTGTAGTATTCTTTGCATAGTTTTGAAAGCATTTTAGAAAGCGATTTGTTGAAAATGCTAAGCATAGGCGCATTTAGACCTGCTGTTAAGGGGAGGGGGCCCCGGTGGAATTTTACCATGTATTTCAGATCTTAAGGGGGGGGACCAGGCTCCTAGGGCCCCTCCCCCTAAATGCGCCAATGATGCTAAGTATTATAAACATAAAATTATGCAGAAAAATCTTGATTTAAATTTTATAGAAAATATATATCTACTGCAGAATTTATGACGTGGTGCACATTTCTGCACAAAGTTTTTTTTTCTGTACAAATATTTCTTGCAAATGTTTCCACCAAACTTTCTGGATAATCTTCTGCAGATTTCCATAATATTCTTAACAGTAAATGTTATACAGAATACTTGGAAGTATGCTAAATAATGTATGCATAAAATATTATTAGAAAAAAAATAGTAAATTCTGCAGAATATTTGCACAAATTTGGCACTTTCTTCTAAATAAAGTTTTCCTCATCATTTCTGCATAAAACTATTTATTTAATGTTCTGCAGACTTTCCAGAATATTTTTGTAAAAGTTATCATGCAGAATAATCCAAAGTATGCAGAAAGATTTTTTTTGCAAACTTTTATGCAGAATAATAAAAAAAAGTCTAGTGAATATTTTGCGGTTAAGGGAATTTTGCTGAAATTGTCACCTTCTCCTGCACAAACACTTTTAGCATTTCTGCAGGAAAGTTTATGCAGTGTTTCTCAAGGTTTGCAAATTAGAATTTATTTTGCAGAAAATGTCGTATAGAATATATTTGTAATTATGAAGAAAAATTTTGGCACGTATACTGCGGTACTGCTATATAGAAACTGTACAAATTCTACAGAGTTGTATATGTGTCATGGAATTCTGCACAAAATTAGCATATTCTTCTAGAAAATATTAATTGTTGCATAAACTTTGCAGGCCTTTCTGCATATATTCTGCAGAAAATGCCTTGCAGAACAAACTTAGAAGTGTGCTATAAAGAATTTATGCACAGAAGATTATGCAGGGAAACTAAAAATTCTGCAGAATTTCTTAAATGATGCGGAATTCTGCAGAAAATTGCTACCTTCTGCGCAAAATTGGCATTTAATTCTGCTCAACTATTTTACATATTTCTGAATAAACGTTTATGGTGAACTCTGCAGACCTTCCTGACTATTTTTTTGCAAAATATTATGCAGAATAATCTTTACTGTATGCAGAAAACTTTATACGTAAAAATCAGAATGCAGAAAATTACTTCCTTCTTTTGGACAAATTGGCACAATTTTGCACATTTCTGCATAAATATTTTGGCTACACTCTCAAGACCTTCCAAAATATTTTCTTACAAAATACTATGCAGAATAATTTTATTTACAAAAAGATTTTTGCACAAAATTGTATACGGAAAAATCAGGATATTCTACTTGCCTCAGGGAAATTCTGCAGAATTTATTTCATGGCACGGAATTATGCAAAAAAAATTGCTACCTTCTTTTGCACAAAATTGGCACTTAATTCTGCATAAACGTCTTTGCTGCACTCTGCAGACCTTCCAGAATATTTTCTTGCAAAATCTTATGCAGAATTATCTTTACTGTTTGTAGAAAGATTTTTGCACAAAATGCTATACGGAAAAGTCAGGATATTCTACTCTATCTGCGGTTAACCGTCAGGGCATTCCGCCCTGCACGGCCATCAGTCTTGTAAAGACGATGAGGAAGGAATGGG
>JAQIXP010003732.1:0-12565 GCA_034700285.1 Proteroiulus fuscus
TTTTGTCCCTTGGGGGGGGGGGGGCCATGGCCCCCCTGGCCCCCCCCCTTGGATCCGCCACTGCGAGAGTTGGCGCCTTTTATCCAGTAGAGAGCGCTGTAAACTATCAGTAAAATGGTGCTTATTTATGCATTTATATTTCCATCAAAATCCATATATTCAGGGCATTTTATTTACTGAATGGTGGGCTCAAATCAAATTGGAATTTCCATACCTTCCCTAATTTTTCATGCTCTTCCTCTTACAGCCCACTTCTTCCAAGATGGGACTTTCCCTTTAAAATCAGTAGTTATGTTCTCAAGAAAAAAAATAATTCTTCGGGAACTTCCACTAAACCACTAGTCCACTAAACTGTATCATCAGAAGAAAAAAAAACCAATGAGGACCACATACTTAAAATCTAAACCCTACTTGAATGAACCTCTCATTTGCCAAATGACACTCATTAGCCATCCCGGGCAGTAGTAGTGAAATTGCATTTTCACACGACCCCGGTTCAAAATTAAGTGATATAAGTAAGGGGGAAACAATAATCCAACCAACCTGGGGCCCAAAAGTTTCTTGATATGTTGCATCCTCATTTCCCTGCGCTCAATCTGTCAGCCACTTTAACAAACCCCTTATATTTCAACTAGTAGTTTACCATAAAAGCATGCTAATGTGACAAGATTTCCACAAGTCACTGGCAGAGCAAAAGGTTGTTTTCAAAAAAAAAGCCAACATTTTCAAACACAATGGGAGAGAATATATGTATGCATCTAAAGGTTCAAGAAGGAAGTCCCTTGAAAAGTCCTTTAAAAGTGCTTCTTGTGCCTGAGCATATTAAGGTATTCCTGACATAGTAGGGGTAGACCACAATAAAAGGCAACAACATTTAAAAAAAAATATATATGAAACAGTTGCCAATCTCATTTTTTCCCTTGTGTTATTATTATTCATGCTCAACAAGGTTTCTCCTGATTTTTCACCTGAACTTTTCTCTGGCAGGTGAGTCCTCATCTCCCTTTTTCAAGAATCCAGTGCTGGTGCAGGCCATTGTGTCAAACAAAAGATACACAACACACACACTCCACTTGTCAGTGAATTATTTCAACCACACTTTTTATCCCAGTTACATAGACAATACTTATTTTTTTACTCGTGTGTACTTAAGGCGAAAATAAAAATATAAATAAAAAATATGTGTGCTGACAGCTTAGCAACATTTTGGATCATGTCAAATGACAATTGTGCAAATTGAAACGTGAAACTTCAACTACCAAAACAATTAGGGCTGGTTTTAAAAGCATACCATAAATGTAAGCATTTCAGACTTTGCCTTCCAAATGGTTAAGGATCCTTTTCAATGATTTTTCCAGGCCAATTATGTCATTACAATTAAATAATTTTTCACCAAATTAAGTCACTTTATGATGCAAATAATGTTAGGCTCATTTTCAATGACTTTTCTAGACAATTATGAAACAGGGTTCATTTTGATTTCTAACATTGGACTTCCCTGACTTTTTCGCTGACCAAAACAACTTTTCGAAAACTTTCCCTGACCAAAACAGACTACTCAAACTTTCTCTGACCTAAAAACCTTTTCCCAAACTTTCCCTGACCAAAAACAGACTTTTCCCAAACTTTCCCTGAACAAAACAAGACTTTTCCCAAACTTTCCCTGACCAAAACAGACTTTTCTAAAACTTTCCCTGACCAAAAACCGACTTTTCCCAAGCTTTCTCTGACCAATTCAGACTTTTACCAAACTATCCCTGACCAAAACACTTTTCCCAAACTTTTTTCCCTGAACAAAACAGTTTTTTCTCCAAAGTTTCCCTGATCAAAATATAATTTTCCTTAACCAAAATAACTTTCCTTGATATTTTAATGTATTATGCATAACAACTGGCAATTATTCTCTTGCATAAATAAATCCCTTTATGACTTGCAAAAAAGCACAAAAAAGTGGGGGGAAACTAGCTAGATTTTTACTGGGATCTATACGATTTAATGGGAAAGTCCCACATTGCAACAAGTGGTTTTTAAGTTGTTCACACTCACTAGATATGAATGGCTGTGACAATAATAATTGCAGCAGTTTTCATATTGAAGAAATGGGCGTTGGTGGCGCCCTCTAGGACATGCATGTCTACGTGTTTCATGAAAGCTGATACCTTTTATCCAGAGGGCGCTACATACTGTCAGTAAAATGGTGCCTATATATTAACCCAAATCTATTTATTCAGGGCAATTTATTTACTGATTGGTGGGCTCAAATCAAATTGCAATTTTCCTGCCAGGCAGGCCTGCCTTTTATAAGTTTTCATGCTCTTCCTCCTACAACCCCCTTTTTAAACTGGGACTTTCCCTTTAAATAAAGATTAAATTAGAGAAAGTAAATATACCAATCATAGACCCCTTGTTTGGCAAGTTACTTCAGCACCCTAAAGTGAGATGTATACATAATGCTTTATTATATACCCCAAAGATGGCACCTCGTCTTTAGCAATATGACGTCACCATAACATCTAAGATGGCGGCGCCCAGATACCTTCTCAATATATTCTATCTGCATATTTATCGAAATTTGTGTCTCACTTATACACACAAACAAAACCACATTTCTTGGCATTGCATTGCAGAAACACCAAGGTTGCGAAAGACATACAACAGGTTTAATTTTTAAATTAAAAAATTAAGCAAGGAAAATTTTTAATTAGACCTCATTTTTCCTCACTGCCATAGCTAAATTATACATTTTCAAACAATGTCAACAACGCTATACATGCAAGTATGGCGAGGCAATGCCAATGCTTGTGTAATTATTTTATGTACAATATCCCCAACTTCCTTATTATAAGTTGCAAAACAATAGCCAATTTCGAGTCAATAAATATTTGCACTCTAGGTGTCCTTTCTTCAAAATAAGTAGGTTGGACATTTGAATATAACTGCATGGAACCGACATACTGTTTTCAATAAACGACATTTGTATATCACTAAGTCATGAATCAATGAAATTATTATATGCTAACGTCCGTCTATAATGAGAATGCATTATATTCAATAAAAATTAATAGATCTTATTTCAACAGCAAAAAAAATCATGAATTGTATATCTAATGAAGTTGCACAACATGTAAATGAAGGCAAATGGAGATGTCGCCAACATTTCCTATTAAATTGTCACATTTTAAATCTTTAACCAGACATTTAAATCAATGATTTAAATCACACCATTTTTCAACCATTAATTAAAGGGAAAGTCCCACTTTGTAACAAGTGATATAAATAGTACACACATAATAAACATGAATGGCTGTGGCAATAATATAACTGCAGCAGTTTCCATACTAAAGAAATAACGAAGTTTGCTAAATACATGCATGTTAGGCGCCATTTTTCCATAGATTTCAGCAGACACTGAAAGTTGGTGGTGACTTCTAGGACATGCACGTCTACGTGTTCGATGAGAGCCGAATGCTTTTATCCAATAGAAGGCGTTACTACTGTAAGTAAAATGGAGCATACTTGGGCTTTGAATTTTCATCTAAATCCATGTATTCTGGACATTCTATTTAATGATTGGTGGGCTAAAATCAAATTGCAATTTCAATGATTTTCCTGATATTTTTCAAGCTCTTTCTCCTACAATCCACTTCGTTCAAATTTAAGTGGGAATAAGTCCAAATGCAATGATTATACTACAAATAATGTTCTGGAGCCCCGATTACAAATGCAATGCAATAAAAACACTATCTTATTTTTGCTACACTTCGAATTGCACAAGAATCATGCAGTGTATAGCAATATCACTTAATCAATTCAAACACTTGCTATATAGTATCTAACCAACAAATTTATGGCTTAAATCACCAGTAGAGAATAAGCCAAAAGTTGCTTTTGAGATAAACAATGTTAAAAAACTGAAATTTGGTGAAACAATATATATATTTTATAGGGAGAGTGCTAATTTTTGTTAAATAATTAAAGTAGTAAATTAATTAAGTAATTTAAGAAATAAAAAGCTTAAAAATTTAAATAAGCTATAGTTTGACTTTGATTACTTATACTGCTAGGAAAGCGAAATAAATTAAGTGTGAAGTAGCGAATGTGCACATCCCATTAGTTTGCCTATGTTGATTAAAAAGAATGCAAACAAAATGAGAAAAATTTGTCAAGTTCGCTATATACTTGTCTTAAAATAAAAATAATGGTCTCGAGAAATTTTTAAAAAGTAAACTAACGAATGGTACAATTCACTATTTCTAACTTTTAGGAATGATACCTTGTTGGATATTCGCTACTGTTCACTTCTGTAACTTTAACAATTATTGGTTAAATTAATTTCTGTAATTTTAGGTTCATTAGGGACACTTCAAGGATCACAATGGTACAAGTATATCTCCTTTTTGACAAATTGGCTCATTCGCTACTTGTGAATTAATCCATCGAAATGATCCTCGGGCCATTCAAATAGTTAGTCAGACTAGACAGCTTTCCATCAACTTGCTTTTCCTGCATGTGTGATTTCACATATATTTTACTATACTAGCTGACTGTTAATAGTTGATTATGTGGCCACTAGGTGGCTTATGGCTTATGATGTCATTCATAAGACACGCCCCTTGCGTTATAGTGCATATCTCTATGACGTTGGTGTCACTTATGGTCTGGTTTGTTTACAAATGCTCTCACTAGATGGTATTGAAGCCCACCTATCATGTTCAGGCTTTTTACTAAGGCCTAACTTACTTTTTGTTTTCATCTGACTTTATTAAATATAAAATACACGTCCTTTTAAAGTCAATTTTATTCACGACAGCATACTGTAATTTTCTGTAATGTGCTTCAATTAATGTTATGAAATCAAATCATTTAATATTCTACATGTTTGCAATTTCCTGACAATATTACCAAATAGGGCCTATTAAGCAAGTATACAGCATATTATAATTAGAACTATAATATATTGTGGAATAGTGATTATAATTGACGCAGTTTATATACGCATTTTAAGGTTATATAAAATCTGTTCCATAATGAATAAACAACATTTGAAAACATTAAAATAATTCCATGGACACTTACAACAGTTTACAATGAATGGACCAATCAACGGCGTTCATTGTTTTCGTCACACCAGTCTGCCAAATATACACATTTAATTACAGGACCAGCAGTCGATTTCCCAACTACACTATTTGTTTAAGAAAAAAAATACATTTTCATTGTTTTCTTCTTAATCCATATACAGTGGTGACCCCAAAAACGATGAACTGCAGAATATACAAAAAAATTCCTCGCTCTGAGCGGCATGCCTGTTTTATAGCGAAAATTAGAATATAATCTGAACAAGCTAGCTTGGGCGTAAATACTATATTAACCATTCACATTTAAGACTATAATCTAAAACATTGATCATGGTAATAATTTTTATAGTTTGACAGCATGCAAATGTACTTAACCAAATCAAAATTAAAGGGAAAGTCCCACTTTGAAAAAAAATGAGTTGTATAGGGAAAAGAGCTTGAAAAATAATAAAATTCATGGAAATTGCAATTTGATTTGAGCCTATATACCAATCATTTAATAAACTGTCCTGAGCCCAAATAAGCGCCATTTTACTGGCAGCATGTAGCGCCCTCTACTGGATAAAAGGCACCATCTCTCATGAAACACGTAGACACGCATGTTCTAGAGGGCGTCAGCAACTATCAGTGCCTGCTGAAATCTATGAAAAAATGGCGCCGTAATTTCTTCAATATGGAAACTGATGCAATAATTGTTTTTAATTCAATTCAATTCAACTCAGTACCCTACCATCAGCATATATCATGTTGCCATTTGGTAGGGGGTTCTCTTTATAAAACTTTTGTTTAAGTAATTATTAATAAAGTTCGGAATCTCAATGGCCTTCACATTAGCTAATGTTAATGTCTTTGCAAAATCATTAATCAGCTGCTATTCCTATATTTCCCTGACTTTCCCTGATTTATCAGCAAAAATAGGAATTTTTCCAGGAATATTTTACTCTTCCCTGACTATCCCTAACTGTCCAGATCCGTACGAACCCTACAATGAATTTCTCAAACCAGTGCTAAAAAATTTATGAAAATTCCAGAGCTTCTGCAGAGGGGTTTTGATACCAATGAGATATAAATAACGCAATGTGGGGTTTCTGTTTAGCATTTCTCTTAATATAGAGAACTTTAGTTCATTACAAAAAAAAAACCCTGAGACAAGTATAATAAATTCCCCTCATTTGATAATTTATAAGTTTTCATTTTAATAAACCTAATGATAAAAACGTCTCACTGGGATGTAACAGGATGGATGAGACACTTTTGAATAAACAAGTATTCTGATTGCAACTAGCCCATGTAAATCAAGACGATGATTTAAATGTTCAAACAGTGGGGATGACACCTACACTGACACCTGTCCCACATACTAAGTAAGGTAAAACTCCCTTCCCATCATGCACCACGAGCTGCCATTTGCGTTGTCCAAAATGAGTTGTAATTCTTCCCTGCCACACGTCACCTAACAGATTTTATCTTTTGTTTTTTTTTTGCATCAAAAGTACCACTGGATTATTAATAAAGTGCTCAGAATAACGTGACGTCCTTCTCTCTAATGTGTATCTTAAGCAACATGATAATCAGGTTCAAGATACAGAATTACATAACAGCAACTTATCATGGTTGAACACACTTTATGAAACTCTGAATATAAATGAGATGGTTATAAGCATCTTAGGGGACATCCATAAAGTACACTCATGATGTAAGTTTGTCAAGTGAGATGGTTAAAGGCATCTTAAGGGACGTCCATACTTTACTTTCAAAATGTAAGTTTTCATGGCGAGATGGTTATAGGCATCTTAGGGGACTCCCATAAAATACACTCACAATGTAAGTTTGTTAAGTGAGATGGTCATAACAATCTTAGGGGACGTCCATAAAAAACAATGTAAGTTTTATACGTGAGATGGTTATAGACATCTTAGGGGACATCCATAACGTACACTCATGATGTCAGTTTGTCAAGTGAGATGGTCATAAGCATCTTAGGGGACGTCCATAAAAAACAATGTAAGATTGCTAAATGAGACGGTTATAGGCATCTTAGGTGGCATCCATAAATTACACTCATGATGTAAGTTTGTCAAGCGAGATGGCTATAGGCATCTTAGGGGACGTTCATAAAGGACATATGGATTTTGGTTAAAATTGAACACATGCTAATAATTTAGCATGCATATTGCTATCATTTGTAATAAATAACACAAACTTGTTCTATAAAAATGCCAAACTTTCATAATTTCATATATATTTTTGAATCCCCACAGACCAGTGGCATAATTCCAGAACTATTTTTTTTGGGAGGGGGGGGGCGGTGGGGGCTTAGCATATATATAAATTACCTACAGAGGTGATCAGTTTTCTGCAGGTAGTTATAAATACTTTTTTAGGGGGAACTTTAGTCCCATAGCTCCACCAACCCCTCCCCCCCAATTAAATTGGCTATGGGAACCATCAAAAGGTTACATAGGTGTGTGTGTGGGGGGGGGGGTCAAAAAGTGCTCCATCTGCTCGATTTCCATTAAATAAACATTGAATAAAGATAGTAT
Source organism: Proteroiulus fuscus (assembly GCA_034700285.1). Taxonomy (NCBI): domain Eukaryota; kingdom Metazoa; phylum Arthropoda; class Diplopoda; order Julida; family Blaniulidae; genus Proteroiulus; species Proteroiulus fuscus. The sequence goes on from JAQIXP010003732.1 coordinate 7,622, forward strand.
GAATGACAAAAAGTAGTTTGACTTTGCAAAAGTTCAACAAGCTACCACCGCGTGACGCTGCAAGCTGGCAAGGGGGAAACCATTGTTTGCACTTAGAATAAAGAGTGTACAAGATTTTGATGTACAGCTCCATTGGACATATTTGACAATAGGAATGACATTGTAATGTACAGCAATTCAAATGCAATCATTCTAAAAAGAAAATTCGGGCCATGAAGATGTAATGGCAGGCCCCCTGATGGTCGGCTAAAGGCCACAAACCCCAGTCCCAAAAAATGAAGGCTAGCTCTTGTATGACAAATAGTTTTCTTTGTAAATAGATGACACCATTCGAGATTGAGTTAGACCGATTTATTCTACCTACATTGAAGATTTAAGGGGGAGGTGAGATGCACCAAAAAAAAAAAAAAAAAAATGAAAACAATTTAAGGTGGCGCTGCAAAACTATTTTGGGGACATTGTTATTATATAGCATAGTACGGCAGGCAATTAATTGCAAGTAAATAAACCCAATTCAAAAATGTTGCAGCTCAGTAACTTTTTAAGAACTGGAATGGAACTTCTCTTTGGCGTTACACATGACAGAAAAATGTAAAACTAAATTAAGCAATTGTAACTAGGCCTAATTACTTCAATGTTGCAACTTACCATTGAACACCATGCATTATAAGCATTTGTGTTCGTGCATGGGGCATACATGCACAATAAAAGATTGAACTAGAATGTAAGTCAACTGGACCAAACTTAACACTGTTCAATAAAAGAATGGACTAGAGAATTTAAGTATATCAACTAATAATCTAATTCAATAAAAGAGAACTACAGGGAATTCCAACGGATCAACCAAAACCCTTCGCAATAAAAGAGTGAACTAGAGAAGTCAAGTGGATCAACCTTAACACTGTTCAATAAAAGAATGTACTAGAGAATTTATATTTATAGGCAAACAAAATATTCTGTTTAATAAAAGAGTGAACTAGAGAATTCACATGGATCAACCAGAACCTTGCACAATAAAAGATTGAATTAGAAAAGTCAACGGGATCAACCTTAACGCTGTTCAATAAAATAATGGACTAGCAAATGTAAATAGGCATACAAAGAATTCTGTCCAATAAAATGGTTACTTATATAGAATTCAAATGGATCAACCAGAACTCTGCACAATAAAAGAGTGAACTATAAAAACGTCAACTGGACCATCTTTAACACTGTTCAATAAATGAGTGCACTAGAGAATTTAAATAGATTGATAACGAATCCTGTTCAATAAAAGGGTTAATTATAGAATTAAAATGGATCAACCAGAACCCGGCACAATAAAAGATTAAACTAGAAAAGTTAACTGGACCATTCTTAACACTGTTCAATAAAAAAGTGAAATATTGAATTTAAATAGACCAACAAAGAGACCTGTGTAGAACTAGATAATTTAAGTAGACAAACAAAGAATTCCATTCAATAAAAGAGTGAACTAGAGAATATAACTGCCATGGATCCCAGAACCCTACACAATAAAAACCGTTTAATAAAAGAATGAACCAATGTAATCAAATGTGCCAATAAGAAAGATGCATTTGATTTTATCAATTTATCTGAATTTCCAGTTCATTATTTAATTAACAGTATAAAACAAGGGTGCCACCTATTACCATGTGATTTCTAAGCAGCTCATGGGGGACAAAGGAGAATTTCTGGCGGACGGATTGGGGGCGATTGGTGCAGTGTTTCCCCCCCCCCCCCCATGACTCTGGAGATCTGCTAGTGATAAAATTGGCCCTGAAGAATCCCCAAAAATTACGGTCCACACATACCTTTCAATTGTAAAAATATGAAACTGGCACAATAATTAATAATTTTTGGCATAAAAAAACAAAAACAAATGGTACAACAAAAGTGGCCGTGGTCTATTGGCCTGCCTTGATTATTTATTACAAATTCTAAGCAGAAAAATTCTCGAATTCTTCCAAAATGACAGAGGGTGCAAAAGTCCATACACACCATAATCCATTTTGGGCTTTTTTTGGGGAGATGAAAAATCACTTCTAGGTTTTTTCCCCCAAAATTTTGAAACGATAAAGTTGTTACAGACACCCGGGGAGATGAGTGGAGGAGCTTAAAGGGGCGCCACCTGCCTTCGCCATTTGTCAATGGCAATTAAATGGACATGAGATTAAACGTTCCCTGAAATAAACCCTGACCTTTGTCATGGTCTATAACATGAGGATGGAAATGAAGGACAACAAACAACAACCCTATGTATAGAATGCTGAAAAGAGGACATTCATAATTAGAACTGCAGGTAATCCGAAAAGATCACATGCTGAATAAGTTGGAATAACTAATGTAAATATACGGTTCAAGAGGCCAAGCTGGTCAGGGTGCTTCAGGTCTCATCAGGTACAACAGCCTGTAGCAGATTTCAACAATTGCAAACGATCAGAAACTGAATCCAAAGAGAAATGTTTGCATAACAAAATAACAGGCTCCCATATAGGTTTCTGCAGAAATTTTTATAATTATGGTGACAAATTTCTGAAGAAAAATGAACTATTTGCATAAATTTCTAATGAACAGAATGTAGTTTTCATTTTACAAGAACATAGGCCTACATCATATGAGGACACCCTGTATTGCTGGTAAATATAGGCCTAACTTTCAATTTATTAGCAGAAATACTTCACTTCAGTACTGAAATGAATTTTCTGCAAAAAATGGATAGACAGAAATTCCCTCGTTTGCAGAGAATAAAGTCAAATTCTTTAAACCAGTTACATTTTTCACTCTGATTTTGGAACATTTAGATTTTGCAGCACACTTCACAATCTTTAACTTAATGCAGTCACATCTCTCACATTGATTTACTTAAAGGGACAGTCCCAACTTACCTCAAGCATTTTTTGCAAAAAAGAGGGGGACAAAACAAGAAAAACATTGAATTAAATTGAAATGTAATTTATAATAACCATTCAATAGTTATTAATTTTGAAACATGCCAATGATGTGGACAAAAATCTCGATGGTTGATAGTAGCCATGTTGGAAGACATTTTGTCAATCCCTCTAGTAATAAACTTGATGGGTGTACAAGTTTTTGCGCTAACAGAGAATGTGCATAACTATTCCATAGCGATAAAGTGAAGCCAAATTGAACCCCCCTTGACACGCAGCGCCATTCTGCCTGGGTAAGGGACTATTGTAAAAATGGTGCCTATCATCTCTTTTGGAAACATGATTTCTGAATTACTTTATAGGTTAACTGCAATTATATTACTAAGACTGCCCTTCATTATTATTAATAATCTTAATTTTAAGATTCATTTGTCACAAAGTGATTTAAAAGAAAATCCAATAGAAAATTGGACCAGATCATGTGACCCAAGAATCACTAACCAAAGATCCTAAAAAATTGTCTCGCATCTATTTATATTATATAAATGCAACCTTCAATACCCAAAGTAAAACATTCACTTTGACATACATTAGTGCAAATTTGTTCAGTAAAACTACACAACAAGAATGATTGCTTCACAAACTCCATTTCCATAAGCAAACACTTGACACTTTAAAAACACAGACGAGTGAAAATCAAAGGGTTGCAAGCAATGAAATATGAAAATTAATGGAGGAACAACCATGACATCAATCTTATAATTGAACAAAAAACGGTAGTTTGCGGCATCTCACTTGACAGCACTGGCGCATACATCGAAAATTCATGGCACCAAAAACAGCCTTGGATTATTATTAATATTTCAAGTTAAACAACGAAAGCAACATAATGAGGTGCAAGTGTCGGTTTGCAAAATTTCGGATGCGAATGCATAAAAGTTTCAAAAATCGGGAACAACCTCAAATCATCGGCCATTCATTGTTAGGAAAGTGTGTGATTGTAAAACCTAACTAGGTTACATGCCTACTTTGTCACTTAAGTATATTGTGTGATGGCATGTCAAGGCATTTGATACCATAGACCTACTATAAAACGCCGCCATTCGTCGCATAGCTATAATAACAGTGTGAAATATGGATTGACAAAGTAGGCCTACATGAAATGTCCTAATACCCTAGCTTTTTTTCCCCAATTTAAGTTAATTGGAGGGAATAAACGTTGACATACATTCGGCATTTAGTGGAAATAAAATTGTAATTAAATCAATTGAAGTCAGGAAAAATAAATTTACTGCCAATAAAATAGTCCTATAACATTACTGGTGGTTGCATGAAGGGTCAAAGCCACATATTTTTCTGTAACATTTTGTCATTTTTTTTGCTAGATAAGTCCACTATTTCACAATTTGCAGAAGCATTTGTAGCTGGAAAAGCTTATTTTATAGCATATTGTTCTAAAATTCAAAACATATATAGCAAAATAATTCGGTCATTAAGTTGTAACAGGTTAATTGCCTTATAAAAAATATGGCAAGCTTGCTTGTCCAAAGTGTTGACAAATGATACAAGCCTTAGTCATTTTCGGAGGCAATTTGTCAACGGCACTTCAGTCATGCAGAGGTCATTTTCCGATTAGGCTTAGGAAAAATGAAACGGCTTAAATATACATTTGATGACCTATAGTCTATAGTACACTATAAATTCCGACCTATCACTGCTTATCCAGTGGAGGATTTAGGGGAAAGAAGGATCCAGGGGGGTCCAAATCCCCCCCTTTTCGACCAAAAGTGAAAATTTTCGAATATCTCCATAGCACCATCCTACAATTTTGGTGATTATTAGACCAATTTTTAAGTGTTTTGGAGAAAAAAAAAATCGCATGTGGCGCCATATTTTGAATTTTTCCAATTTGGTACAAAAACCATCAACTTTTAACGGTTCTGATGCTATATTTCCAAATAAGTAATTAATAAGTGGAATATTTAGGAATTGCCCTTTAATGGTTAAAGAAACATGTTATAAAACATTGGTGAGGCCCCTTTTAGAATACTGT
>JAQIXP010003733.1:0-12564 GCA_034700285.1 Proteroiulus fuscus
CTAATGTAGCTTCGGATCTCAGTACATTCCATACCTTTATTTTATCACTAACAAAGTCATATACACCCAAATAACTATAGTTTTTATTATGATGAGTGCATTTTATTGCATCGTCTCATTCTATTCAGTGTGTGCTTAAACTCTTGCAGGGAACTGGACTACAGTAGCGATAGGTTATGACAAAACACAGTATACATTAGATAGAATTATAGATAGATTAAACATACATGTATTTTTTTATTTTTTTTTCTCAATAGGCAAACATTAATAGCTTTCTTGTTGTGCTGGTTTGCCTCCTTTTAAATTTGCAAGGGGCTCCCAATATGAAAGCGTTTATGCCTGAATTTATTTTTCAGAATTAACTTGAATTTTTGTAGTAAAATGTACATTTTTAATTCTGCATAATGATGATAAATGATGGTTTTAGACTACTCTAATATTTTAGGGGAAATTAGACAAACAGTCCTATTTTAAATAAGATGAGTTTTTATTTGGACTTATATGAGTTTTCAATATGTTACTGCACTTATTGGATCGGATGCTCAAACATATCTTCATAAATTGTTTATGCTAACAATACAATTAAATAAAAAAATTGCTTTCTTAAGATTTATAATAATTTATCAATGAAAGAATTTGTGGAATAATTATTTTAACCATTCATATTTTACGTCAAGGATTACAAGTGATATTATTTATATTTTGCATAAACATATAAAACCTTTTTGATTTCTATATTTCACAGTTTATTGTCTACAATCTTAATTTTAATAAATTGCTTTGAAAGTTTTTGAAAGAAATGCAGCCATTGTAAATATTAAATAAAATTGGAATGAATAATGGCATGATCAGATTAGATTATTAATCCTTTTCATTAATGCAACATTTCCTGCATTGGGCCTAATTGAATTTTTATATTAATATTGAATTTAGTAAATGGATGCATGGATGAACACTGATTAACTTACTACATTTGCATAATAAATGTTTTGCAATTCATAGAAGTTTCTTAGAGGGGAGCAATTTTTATAAACAATGTGTTACATCATATGTGCTTAAGCATATTTCAATATTTCAATTTAAATTTAGAAAGTTTATTTTTATATTGTATATTTTAAATATTGGTATTATTATTAATAATTATTAAAAAAAATATATTGCCACAATTTCTATTCGTGCAAAATACATTTATTTGCATAAGTTTGAATGTAAACTTGAATAAAACTTAAATAATTTTAAATGTTTGCTTAATCAATTAAGATATATAATTCTTGATACTTTTAGTATGCTTATACAGTAACATCCCTGTAGAATGTCACATTTTAGTCAGAATTGGAAAAAATAAATATTATCTCATAAAAATACTTACCAATGGTAAGTCTTTTTTACATTAGCATTTAGTTTATGATATCCACTTTAATTTTCCCTTTTTTTAAAGCTAACTGTCCCAAAAGTGAAACTTCCCCTTTAAAATTATCTTAAATTATCACTGCTCTTATGCTTAAGTATATAGCTTACAGTATAATCATTTTCTCTCGACATGAATTTATAACAATGACACAATTATCACAATAGTATAAATTATTATTTATCATAATTGTAAATTTTTAATATTTTATGATGTCATTTATTGGATTGGGAATTTTTCATTGCTTGTACTAGAGTGACTAAAATAGAAATGCATTGATTTTTAGTGTATTTTCAAAGATTAATATTTGATATATATTGGAAGTTGTTTACATTAAGATTTTCCGTATACTGTGGTATCTAACTGGCTATGATTGTGATAGTATCTAGGGTAAAATCACTTACTCGCTTTTTTGCAGGTCATATAAGGCCATAATTGCACTTAAAGTTTGTTTTTATAAAAGCATTTACAATGTCAGAAAGGAGTGTTTTTTCAAGAGGTTGATAACATTTTTGCAGAACTTAATTATATATTTACAAATTAGACTTTTATTTCTGAAGAAGATCTCATGGAGTGTCAGGTTGGCTTTATATGACAGGCCCGTGTGAATGGTTACGAATCTTTCTAACCATTTTCTTTTGGCAGAAAAGAAAAATTTATTTGATATTTGAAAGTCATTTGGGAAGGAAAGCAATTTTTTTTGCTGTATTTTAAATTACACAGAGTTCTGTGCGTACTTATGTTATTGGACAAAAAGGACAAAATTGAAAATGGCCTTTTTATCATTTTTATAGGAAACGAATACCTGATTTGATTTCAAGATTACTTTGTCTTGTGTTCCTTATAGGAAAATTGATCACATTGATAAATATATAGTAGGCTTGAATTTCATTATGATGTATGGGCCTATAGTTGTTGCATAGTGCTATTAGGACTACATTTTTTTTTGCTTTATATGTAAATTGTTTATACTGTCCGGTGAAAATGTTTGCCCCTCGTAATGTCATGAAAATCTTTCAAGTCTGCGAAAGAAATTGCATTTGTTCATGGAATGCTGAATTCATTTTCCGAAAGAAATGTTTGTATTCCCTGTATTATAACAGGGAAGCATTGTGCTTAAATGGACATAATAAAGTGAACACTGCTTTCCTGTTATACAACAATAATGCCAACATTTGTTTGTACAAAAATGAATTCAGCATTCCATGGACAAATGCAATTTCTGCATTTAAAGGGAAAATCCCACCTTACCTCAAGCATTTTTTTTTTTGCAAGAAAGAGGGGAAAATACAAGAATAGCATATAAATTGAATTTTAATTTCTAATCACCATTCAATAGTTGTTAATTTTGAAACAGGCAAGTATGGACAAAAGTCTCGATGGTTGAACGTAGCCATGTTAGAAGTCATTTTGTCAATTGCGCATGCGCACCCTCTAGTAATAAACTTGATGGTGTACAAGTTTATGTGTAACAGAGAATGAGCATAACTATTCCATAGCCATAAAGTGAAGCCAACTTGAAATTCCCTTGCACGCAGCGCCATTCTGCCTGGGTGGGCAGGGGATTAGCTATTATGATAAATGGCGTCTATCTTTTTTGGAAACATCGTAATTTTTGAATTACAGTAGGTGAACTGCAATTATTATTAAGACTACCCTTTCTTTATTAATAATAAATCTTAATTTTTAAATTCATTTGGCACAAAGTGGGACTGTCCCTTTAACATGTTTAGGCATGTTCACTCTAATCCTCTAAAAGAAATTCGTGCTAAAACGGATGCTTATTATTGGTCCTTTTTCTTACGTTCTATAAGACAATGGAATAATTTTCCTAAGGATAGTAAAGAATTGTTAGAAATTCAATTTAACGATGATGTTTAAGCCACCACTTTATGACGTTGGAGTATTCTCCTAAATGTGGGATTACCCCCCTACCAAATGGCATTGAATTGAATTGAATTGAATGCAATTACTGGAATTAAACAGGAGCAGTTATCATCAATATTTTGGAATACAGGAACAATGCCATATTACTCACTCTGGCGACTAGTTGTGACTATAGAGCAAATGAGTAGCTAGAATTTCTCATTTATTCCAGCACCATCTGTTGGTGGCTTTTGTTACTTTCATGACTGAAAGTGTCATTATGGTTAATTTTTGACTTCTATTGATTTCTCTGCAATAGTCAATTTGATAATTATGGTTTTCTATTTTGAAGAGGATTGTATAACACTGTAGAAAATTGTTATGGAATTCCTATGACAAAATTGATAATAGTTATTTACATTACCACACCACTAGATGACTCCATTGGTAAAACAAATGGAAGATCTCAGGAAAAGCTTTTTTCTAACAATTCTGACTAAGTATTATTTTATATATTGTAAGCTTGATTCTAATAGAAATTTTCATTTTTTTGTTATCTTTTTTCTTCCCTTCCATGGAGCTTAAAACATGTTTCATAAAGCAAGAATTTCCTATTAAATAATAAACATAATGAAATTAGCAATTTAAAAAGTGATTGTAGAAAGAATGAGAAGATTGCTCTTAACATACTTTAAATAATTCATTTTTTATTTGAACATTGCGCAATTTTCATAAGTATTATTTAATGTGATTATTTTATGATGCTTCTTTGCGATGTTTTTCATTAACCCATTTGATGTTATATAAATATACTTAGTGATAATGAATCTTTATTGTCATTAAACCAAGAATTGTTAGGCAATCTCATTAGTACGTAAACTGCTAATGTAAATTAGTAAAGAAGTGGCTAGAATTATTTATAGTTGAACATAATTTTTTTGTCTCGAAATAAGCTAAAATTTTATCTTCATTTGAGAAGTGCTTGTAGTAATTGCCACAACAGATAATAGACGACATATTGATAACCATCTTAAATAATGGAAATGCATTATCTAAGTAGATTGGAGGCTTTATAACTATAATAAAAAATTAACACTTTTAATTTTTCATTTTTGTATTTGTATTAGCAATGTATTATCCATATACAAATCATGCACATAATAAGTGTTAAAATTATATATTTGTGCTTTAATTGGCTTATACTTTTGCCGGTCACCATCCATATTCTTTTTGTTGCACATGAATAGAATTGTATATTTACAAATCCCAATATAAGTTTCTTGTATAAAGGGAATCAGTATATTAGCATTGGACTTTCATTAAATTCCATGTTGTGTGGGAGAATCCAAGGCTATGTCCATTGAGGTCTTAACTTATGTCCACTAAAAGAGCTGTTTCTTAATGAAATAGAGCTCCAGTGCTTTTAAATGATAATGAAAATGTTTTTATACATATACGTAAGGTTCTTGTCGCGGAACTATGAGACTTTTTGAAGCAAAACACTGACATTTGAAAAATATGGCTCAACAGATTTGAGGGAAATATTGTGAATTTTCAATCTATATTTAACTGTAGAAAAATATATATACGAGCTCGTATATTGCGAGCTAGTAATTACCAAATTTTTACTTTTATTTGATGAAAAAAGTGTGGGATGCCATTGTTTTATTTTAACATATAATTGCCCATAACTAACATGAAAATTTTGGTAATTTTGGGAAAATTTAATTTTAATGATGACACATTGAATACAAAACACTTATTAATTTTGAGATAACTTTAGATGTATCCCAGGAAAAAAGTTCTGAGTTAATTCAGTAATAACTGCATTACTGCAAAATGGATAATTAATTTGACGTTAGACTTCAGTAAGATGCTATAATTAAGCAATACATTTAAGGTATAAAAGTCATTGCCATATATAAAAGTAGTGTACTGCAAAATTACTGGTGTATTTACTGCAGGATTAACTGCACATTTGACTAACTGCAGTAATTTGTTCCATTGATGGACTAACTAACTTCAGTTTACTCAAGTTAGTTCAGTTTACTTTCAGTTTACTTTTAGTTTACTTTCAGTTACTTAGGGCCAGTTGCACCAACAAGAGTGTAACCCACTGTTATTCTTAGGTTTTCTTTACATTCCTGAATTGTCATTGGTTAAAATCAGTCACATGATCATAATTACCCAGGGTTAAGACTTAAACTATTGTTGGTGCAACTGCCCTTAAAGTTTACTTTTAGTAATGCTTTAGTATCTCCTATCTTTCTCTTGTTGGTTACTTGATAATACAGACAGGTCCATCTAAACTAATTATTTTATAAAGTTAAGGCAAAGTCTCCATATGTTTGAATAGCATATAAAAAGTGGCAAACTTCATACCTAAAGTTATAAATCGATTTGTACTACCTTTTGTTATGATATCAATGAGCCTTATAGAAATGCATGTGGAGTTTTATTGTTTGGATATATCGGTTTAGGCATTTTACTTTTAACTGTAGGGTTCCACAGTTAACTTTGAACACAATATTCAAGAATGTTACAATTGCATAACTATACACAATGGTGTTGCGCTTAATAAAATGTAGACATTGGTGCACTTCCTTATTTTTCAACACAGTGGGGAAGTAAGAATGTATTGCGCCAATAACCAATTTCAGACTCCGGTTTCATAAAATCCCATCAATTTCCACTTCACACGTATACACACGCTTAATACCTAAACAAGAGTGCTGCATACGAAAATATGCCGTGCAATATATATACCCAATGTATGTGAGACCCAATTATTGAGTAGAATAAGCCATTGAATGCCTTATTGTGAGACGAAGTATAATGCCATTTGCACTGAAGGACACCCTGGGTGCAATAGGATTTTGTTGCCTCGGAGTGTATATACTTTTGTTTTGTAAATGAAAAACACAACTAATTTCTTTTCTTTTTTCCTTAAATTGACATTCCCTTGTTTGTATAGTTTGTTTCCTTGTATTCATGTGCCTGTAATATATATTTATGGCTGTATATCCTATCCATCTAAGGCTATATCTTAAGAAAAAAAAAACGTTAATTGAGTGTGAGGATTCTGTGAGATTTAATTCCTTTCAACATATAAACTGCGCATGACTTGAAAAACTTTGATTAAAAATTTGGGCTGGAAGAAGTGCTGATCAATAAAGATTTAATACGCTTGTATTATTCGCAATTTAAAATTCTGTCGTCTACTTTCCCTATATATATTTTTGGCAAGAAAATGTTGTGGGGACTATGAAAATAGCAAATACTGCTTGCTGAATTCTGCGTAAAGTTATCCTTTGAATATTTCCTGTAGAAATTAGCCCACCAGAATTATTGTGAGGGTTTAAGTTTTCTGTTTTTAATGAATTTTTCTGTATGTCTCTGACCAATGTCTTGCTTGCATAATTCATTGGTTTCAGTGATGAGTATTCAGCACTGGCATCCTACTGCTATTTCCCAATGTTGTCAAAAAATGATGCAATTTCATCCAAAAAAAAGAAAAAAATCACGTTTTGTTTTTCTTTTTCTGTTTACTTTCGCAAATTCTGTTTAGTGGATTATGGGTCTTATGCAGTCTCTGCTTATTATTATTTATGCAGCATCTATGGTTACCATTTTGTCAGAATCTTTACATAATTTTGATTCAGATTTTTTGATTCCCTTTTTTAAAACTCACAACGAAAGTATTTTCTGCAGAACTTTTTTGCCAGAGAAATTCTGCAAAACTTTTCTGTTATTGAGTTAAATCTTTATAAACAGTCAAGCACTTTAATTATGTTAAGAATATCCTGCAGAAACGGTCCTGTATGTATAGGATATCTTTTGCAGAAGTCATGTATATATTTCTCTACATACATCATGCATCAAAATAATTTATACACAAAATTAATAAGGCTAGAAGTCATTACAGATATAACAGGCTTGGATCATCGAGGGGGGCGTTCGAGGTATTCAACCCCTCCTTCCCCTCCCAATATCTATACTTCATAAGTTCATAGGCCTTTGTATGTGCAAAATCGCCCCTTTCCCCTCCTCCCAGCCAAAAAAGCCCCTTCCAAACCATGTTCTGGATCTGCTATATGCATAAATGAATCTGTGATTTGCTAAGAAACTGAATAACTTGTCAGAAACATCTCCTTGGGTTCCTAAATTTAAATGTGATATTTTAATAAGGTTACTTTACGATCAAGTAAGGTTATTATACACTCAAGTAATTTATTTCTTCAATCAATATTTTAAACCATAAATGCCTATCTGGTTTTCTTTTTCATGCGTGTATATTCAATGAACTATGAATCAATTTTTATCACTTATCTTATACTCTTCAAAAGTAACAATTTCGTCCTGATAACTTATCTACAAGTTAAGGAAAAGTGATTTGATTTGACGCAAATCGTGTGAAATGGACGTCTAAATTGACCCCTTAGTGTGATTAGTTTAGTCACTGCCAAAACGTCTTCCGTTTGTTTAGTTTTGGATTAGTTGTCAATCAGCCTAGAATGGAGTGAGGCATAAAAGCCAATACAAAACCTGTCTTTCTTACATTGACATATTTTGTCCAAACTTCTGCAATCTCACTTTTTATTTCCATTAATCCTATATAAGATCACCATGTGTACAGTCTTGAATAAAAGAGCAGTAAAAAAATCCTATTAGGCTTACTTAATGTAGTCATTTTTCACTCTATAAACTCCAGTAAGCACATGCCATTAATTTATAGTCAGCCATTTTTTTCATGGAAATCATTATGTATGTACATTTTACTTTGTGTAAAGCCTGATACAGATTTAGCTTTTAATTCCAATGGCTATAATTCATCTTTTTTAATTATGATTAATGGATTCTCCTAATGGTGGGATCATTTAGTAAATGGCATTTTTTAACATTTAACATGACATGTATACATCTTAATTCCTGATTAAAAGTGTTCATGCTATCATTCAGCTTCTTTTTCGGATTTGTGTTAGCATTCAAACATGTTAAACACTGAGTTCTTGATCGTGTCATATTATCTTTTGTATGAAATAGGCCTACCGGTACTCAAAAAATGTGGGTAAATTTTCAAAAAAATCAAGTCAAGTTGGCAAACCCACATAGCCGAAATGCTGTAAGTGTTTGCCTGCTTAAGGGGTTTTGTAGCGGTATGTTTTAAGTATTTGACAAATTCAAAATAATCTTTTATTTTAGCAAATTTACTCTTGTAGAAACATCAATAACTACCAAGATACCCTGTAAAATATTATATTTAAATTTTAATGAAATGTGAATGAATTTTTAAAAAAATGCTTTTGTGGAATATTATAATCTTGAGTGCTTCTCGAGTAAGGAATTTTTCGAAATATTAATTGAACTTTTGCCATTTTTCAATTAAGGAGAGAATTGAAAAAAATATAAGTATTCATATGATAATAAAATGCACCTGTTTTTCTTATGGAAATAACCTTAACAATAACAATGCAACCATTTACATGCATCCCTATATATTGATTGCTATTATACGACAAAAGGCATGGATCTAGATGGGTGTGTCATAAAAATCCTTGCATTTTGTCATCTTAATTAAGTCGCAACTTCAGAATCATATGTTAAATTTTATTTACTGTATTGCAAGATAATAAGAATTGCAGAAATTTAGTCCAAGAAAAAGAAATTTACTGAACTTAATTTTGCCGAAATGACTGTAACATCTTTCTACCCCTCTTTCTCACCCCCAATCACCTCCTAAATGTATGGTATTGTCCGAAATTCTCAGCAGCCTCCCCTTACATAATTTGTCAATGAAAATGCGGGCTTATTTTTAAAAAAATTTTGGAAGCCATTTTGTTTTTTATTTATTTGATAATATTTTATTGAAGGCTTGAAGAAAATATAGTATAACTCAGAAGGTTAAAAAGTAGTTTATAAACATTGGAGATATCCAGTCAGGGTTTAAATTTAAACCTCAGATTAACTTGAGGGTTAGTGCAAAAACCTATAGACTTGAGTTGAGGTTTAGCAGTGAAATTAGCACTTAAACCAAGGGTTAACTTTTAACCCTGAATGGATCTCTCCACTGAAAGTGTTTAAAATTTCATGATATCAGTAATCTTGATAACAGTGCATTGGGTAGCATTTAGTGCAGAGGAAATTCTTCTCAACTCTAATGTTATCCAATGCATTTTTATCAACTTTACTTTTACCGTATCACAAATATTGCTGAACGAATCGTTTTATTGCTTTCTAGATTGTGTTAACATGTTTCCGAGAACAACACTAAAAATCTAACTAAGATTTTAGAACGTATACATAAACAAAATGGCTTTCAAAATGAGTCTCAGTTGTCCAATGCTTCTTATTGCATTATTGCAGCTGCAGCAATTAGTTCCTTTGCTGCATATTTTAGAGACATTATATTGCATATTAGATAAATCACAAATACAAAACAAAATAAAAGCTAAAGCCAAAAATATAAGCCTACAAACACACTGATAAAGACATTCAGCTACAACATAAGCAATTCTGGCAGCCTTAAATGGCTGCCACATTCATCCTTGAAATAAATCAAATTATAGCTATGCTAAAAGGGACACAAGACCTTGTCGTTAATTTGTGGTTTAATACAAGAAAAATTGGTTTACCTTATGGCATCTGTGGTATTATCAAGCCCTAATTTATGACACTTAATACCCATCAGTCATCACGATTATTCTTGTAGCTTCTATACGTACTTCGAATGTGGAAAACATTAGAGTAATGCTCCTAATTGATCCATTTTTTCTGTCACTCACATTTATAACTGGAAATCCCCCAATGGACCTCGGTGACACCAGGCACACGATTGTAATATATATAAACAATTTCTACTTTGTCCTGTGTCCTTTAAATAATATTAAACCAGAGCACATGGCTGGAGTTAAGGTTGTGTGCATGCTTTAATTCAATGCGAATTTAATGTATAGTATTTTTAGAAATACTTTTTTTTCTCTAAATAAAACAGCATGGGTCTCGTAGGGTGAGGCCCAAAATCACTTTTTAATGCCAACTGGAAATTGATTACCACTTGGGGATTGCTATTCTCAAAATAATAGTATGAATCACGAAAATGGTTTATGAAAAATGCATTTTATTTTTCCAGAAATGCTTGTATAGATCCCCACATTTGTCATGGCCACTCATGTCTAAATTTAATGGAATACAGGGTGGTTATAAGTTAACATAAGCTCCACCCCCTTTCTCCCCCTACCCCCCTTTCCCCCCCCCCAAAAAAATATATAAATACATTCAAGCTTTCAATAAACAGTTTTCTTGCTAGTTTTTTACAAGTTCTTGAGAAATTTTGCAAACTTTAATCTGATAAATTGTTTCTCAAAAAATGGGGTCTAGACACATTACATTTATCAAAAAAAACCTAGAGAGAGAGCACTGTTAATGATTTTTGGGTAAGGTAAGGTAACTAGAATTATTGGAAGTTATTAAATTAAAGGGAAAGTCCCACTTTGTAACAAGTTATATTTAAATGTACACACTTACTAGATATGAATTGCTGTTACAATAATAATTGCAGCAGTTTTTCCAAATTGAAGAAATTTCAGCAGGCACGGTCATTTGTTGGCGCCCTCTATAGGAGATGCATGTCTACAAGTTTCATGAGAGCTGATGCCTTTTATCCAATAGAGGGCGCTACATATTGTCAGTAAAATGGTGCCTGTTTGGGCTTTACATTTTCATCTAAATCCATGTATTCAGGACATTTTATTTATTGATTGGTGGGCTCAAATCAAATTGCAATTTCCATGCCTTTCCTAATTTTTCCTAATTTTTCTCCTACAACCCGTTTCTTTCAAAGTGGGACTTTCCCTTTACGAAATTATGACTTTTATAGAATTTAGTATCATAGGCGCATTACAATCTCAAGAATTTTTTGACATTCATAATGCATGGTCCCTATAAAGCATATACCATAAAATTTCTTTTATTGAATTTAAGAAGTCAGGGGATTTCGAAAATACCATAAAATGTTGCAGGGCATCACATCAGTTTTCTGTATGGATATTTGATGTTTGTTTTAAAATGTAGCACTTGAAAAATATATATTTTGTATAACTTTTCCATTTATTCATAAAGCCAGAAAGGTTTCTTCTTATTGCTCAAGGAATATAATAATTTTGCTGTTTCAAGAATTTGCAACTTTCAAAAGCACTTTTATTTCCCCATTTTTTTCTTTTCTTAATGGTTTGAATATAAAAAGGTTGAACACAATGCATGCGTATTGAAAGTGAAACATTTACGTTACAAACCAGCCCTCCAGTTTCAGTGAAATGTATTTTTTTTGCATAAAACAACAGACATTCTTCTGCTTTCAATGCCAGATGGCTTTTAAAGTTTAAATTTTATACAACAAATGCTGTTATCTTATAAGACTTTTCACAATCTGATCCAGGATATCTGTTTTAAAGCATTATTTTTAACTTTACTGACTATTAATCACTTTATTGGTTTGCAATTACTGCAACTATGTAATTAGCATATCATTCTGAGATCATTAATACAGATATCAAGCATATAGGTATAGGCTACAATGATTTGTTAACCGTGTAGCTGCATACTTATAGTGGATTATATGATTTTAGCCGTGTCTCTATAGTACATCCGGTTATGTTACAAACAAGTAGGAAAGTCCAGTATAATCCCTAAACATGTCCTGATATTTGGCCAATTTTCTACTCGTCTTAATAGGTATTGACGGACATTTGCGGTTGGCATTATGCTGTTGAAATAGCAATTTTCTTTATGCGTCTAACTTGTATTAATGTTAACAGGAAATAATTAGCAGATTGAATTATACAACTGACGATTTCGGCATGTAGGCCTACATTTTTCATAGCCATTATATTATTGGTTGTGTTATAATGTATCAGCCGCTCTGCATGGCTCATGAAAAAAAACTAATAATCCAGCAGAATAATGTTATTGCATTTCTAAGCCAACTAAATGCATGATCAAAGTTAATATATATAGATACAGGGTGTGAATGCATTGAGTTTAGCATTTATACATTTATTGTTATGTCAAATTGTGCATGTCCTATAGCAGATATGTTTGATTTCGGTGTATAATTCAGAATTGGTTGAAATAAATTTCTTTTTTTTTCTTTACTTAAAGGGACAGCCTCACTTTGAAACAAGTTATTTTCAAACAGTACACAATTACTAGGTATTTATTTCTGTGCCAATAATAATTGCAGCAAAGTTTTCATTTTGAAGAAATCACGACGTTTCCAAAATGCACGGTAGGCG
>JAQIXP010003734.1:0-12561 GCA_034700285.1 Proteroiulus fuscus
TTCATGTGACATTACAAAAACATGCTAATGTTCTTTGTTTCAGTTAAATTTAGTTTTTCTGAAATTTGAATTTATTCTGGTTCCGGGTTTTGTACGAGAAAGTTGATTTAACTATGTCTCAATTAAACAGTTATGTTCACCGGTTATTTTTAGCTTCAAAGCTTATTTAATTTCATCAATTATTAATGACCTTGAATTCGTGATAAACCAACTATGTTCTGAAGTTAACCATTAATAGGGAGGTTTCGTAGCCACTGCTACGTGAACGTGAACGTGGCGCGAAACTTCTCCCACGTAAGGGTAAAAAAGTGTGGTTTCGTGCACTCCTGCCATTTTTGACGTGGAGTGGAGTATATGTTCCCTCTCTTTCCCTTCACGCACGTACATGCGTGAAACCCATCGATCTCGCATAAATGCGTGGTGTGGAGGGCCGCTTTTGGAACGTTCTTCACGGAAAAAGCTCGTGCCACGTTCCACGTATGTGGCTACGAAACCTCCCTATTATTCTTCAGTGATAATTTATCGGGTTGGTTTGGTAACAATCTTCCAAGGTTTAAGATTGAGTAAGCATTATTTATGTTGCTTTACTGTATGATTAAGTTCCTATGAACTTATATTTAAGAAAGTCAGAAAATTGTGTAAAAATTGTTGGAATACATGTAAAAGTAAGGGAATTTTTAAAAAAAAATGTTAATTTTTGGGTGAACCATATGAACAAAATTTATAATGATTTGCTTATGGAAGCCACTATATACTTATAGAAAATTCCATATAGGTCCTAATATTGCTGGATGAAGTGGTAAGGCTTTGTAGCCCCATTTAATATTTCATTTCAATAAGCCTTTTGGAATTTTAAATTTTGCACATAAAACTTGGTGAAGAATTCTGACTATAAGCCTACTCATTTCCTTGAATTTCTTAGTTTGAAATTAAATTATCATTAACTCCACTGTTTTCATTCTTTGAATAAATTCAGCAATTATTTTGTAAAATAAAATATTGTGATTCCAAATCTGAAATCCGTTTTTTAAAGTTCCATCAGGATCCAGAGATACTGTCATTCAAAAATGGCATATTTTTGGCGTTTTTTTCCTAAAATGTTCTAAAAACATAGCTTTTCAGTAATTTAACGGACTGAAAAAACTCATGTACACCAATTCGAGCATAATGAATCCGAATCAGAAATCTGTTTTTCAAAATCCCATCAGGATATACAGATATTGTTGTTCAAAAATGGCGTTTTATGCCATCTTTTCCATTATTAAATTAAATGCCATGAAAACATGGCTTTTGTCTTTTAACGGACTAACAGAGCTCATGTATACAATATAACTTGACCACACTTCTTGACCATGATGAATCCGAATCTGAAATCCGTTGTTGTTATGTTGTTCCTGAAAATGGCGTTCTTTGCTATTTTTTTCTAAAATGCTTTAAAAGCATGGATTCTGCATCATTTCATGCACTAGAAAACCTCACGTCTACTAATTTCACAAATTTAAACCTGATTACAGAAATTGGATCAGATAAAGTCATTCAAATCATAGCATTTTTTTACATTTTTCCATAAACCCATTCATTAAATTGTACAAAGTGCAGCTTTTCAGTTATTAACAAGGCTAAAAATGTGAGCATTTTATATTAAATAAATATTTAATATAAAATTTTCAATATAACACTTCAGATATTGTGAATATTTTAGTGTAGTACAGGGTAATATGAACAGCTGCAGTTCCAGGACGATTGTTTGTTGTAGGCAATTGGGGGTCGAAAGTGGTTTAGGAGAGGCAGTCTGGGGTTAAGTGGTTTTGGAGAAGCAGTTAAGTTTCTAAAGTGGTTGAGGTGAGGTGGTCGGGGTGATAATTGGTTTGGGGGAGGCGGTCGGGGGTCTAAGGCTACTTGGTGCAGCTTTTCAGTTATTAAAAATCTTGAGACAATGCATGTATACTAATTCAATCACGCTTTATCTGCAAGGAATATCCATATACACATATAAATATATATATTTTTTCGTTAAAAATATGGTGTTATTATCACATTTTCAAAAACAATACCATAGAATGCTCGAAAGCATACTGGGTCATTTCAAATGTTTGCAATTTCTACAAGAAAATTGTGATTGTTATCAAAATGCCACATTTGTCTGCTCTCACCCTATTCAATCTGGAGTTGCAATCTGTTTTCCAACATTAGGATTCCAATCCTGATATATACTATTTTTAAGTACCATAAGCCTTTTTCTACATTTCCATGACTATTACTACTACATTAATTTACTACTTCATTAGATTTCCCCTTATTTCATGATTATCACAGCTAAAGTTATTGCCCATGATGATTATGCAAACCATATTTCTAAGTATTGTCTCATCATTTAGACTTTTAACTGCAAACTCAGTTTTTTTCTGATATATCATTATCAGTTAGAGGGCTCAACACATTCTTATTCAGAATAAATTGCATTTCACATGATTTCCTTATCATAACTCAAGTTATTGCCCATGGTGATTAAGTCAAATTCTCTTAAGTATACCAGCAGACAGTTCGTGCTTTGCACGGGCTTGACCTACTGTTTGGGGCCAGTATAGCTTCAGGCTTACTTAATTTGATAAATGCAATAACATAAGTTACCATTTCATCATTAGATATGTTGCTTAACATACACCCTGACATGTAGCTTTGAGCTAGCACAAATGCACTTTATGTTTTCATGATTAACTATGTTTGGTGGCATAGTGAGCATGAGTGCTAGCTGCAGGGAAAGCTACATGTCAGGGTGTATGTTAAGCAACATATCTAATGATGAAATGGTTACTTATGTTATTGCATTTAGCAAATTTAGTTAGCCCCAAGCTATACTGGCCCCAAACAGCAGGTCAAGCCCGTGCAGGTCACGGGCTGTCTGCTGGTTTTAAATTATGCTGCTAAAAAGAAATTTAAATTTATTGAAATTTCTAGCAGATGCCATGCATTTTGATTTGTTGAATTTGATGGTCCCATTTCAGTGCATTTAGCAACTAGAAATTATCAGTGTAACATTTTAGTAATCTATAGTTAGGATAAGAAATTCCAGTATCGAAATAATCAATCATAATTCAAAAAGACAGCTCTTCATGACTTTATTACAATCAACATTTAGAAATGATTATTTCAGTCATTTTAAGTATCTTATTTTTGTAATGCGACCAAATGTAACGTAGGCTACTATATTTAATATCAATTTTAGAAATGGTGAAACATTATTTCGGTTTGCTGCAAAAATTGATAAAAAAAATTTAGTCAAATTCCTGTGCATATATTACTTTATTTTATAAAAGTCAACAATACTAATGTAAGTATACAAGATAAAATCATCAAGCATTACTTCATTATTCTGCTAGTATGGATAAAATTGCAAATGTCAAAGAAATTGATAATAATGATGACTATATATACAGACAAAAGTGGAAACCTATAGATTTAGAGTTAGACATTTTCTGCAGATAAAATTCAATTTAGAAAGTAATGCAATTGATGTATAGAGGACATCCCTAGGCTCCAATGCTTTTTCTAAAAATGGTAATTAAAAAAGTGTTAAATATCTAATAAAACGGAAGATTTTTTTATAATTTTTAAATAACGCGATTGTTTATATATTGTATATGTTGCATTATAAAGCACTGCATGCCGCTTATATTTATCTTTTGATCAGTATTTAAAAAGTGCTGCATGACACCGTAAATAATTGTTCTGTAAATATAATGATGTTTATTTTAAGTTTTAATATAATTGCAAGGGACAAAAATATATATTTTTCCTTATCTTAATTCTTTAAAGTGTGAAGGTGATGGACCATTTATCAGGCATGCATCATATGGAAAACACATACGAGCGTATGCTCTGCATTAATCTAGATCACCTTTGGATTGCTAATCCTTATCACTACTGCATGCCAGATAAATTCCATTTATTGAACCTGTAATTACAATACTTAAACTAGGAGTTGGTACAAATTTATACCATTTCCATTTTAATGAGTAATATGTTATCCCAACAATTATTTTTTTATCGAATTTTAAATCAAACAAAGCATTTAGTTAAATGAGGGGAAATAACAAACTAGTTACACTTGGGATAGGAAGCTTGTGTGTAAGTTATAAATATTTATATTTAATAAGATTTACAATTGAGGATTGTGGAAAAAGGATACATTATTGTGATGCCCAAAATTATTAATAAATATTTAAAAAAAATTAGTCATGTTTCAAAATTAATAATTCTGTCATAATTACAGACAGTCCTCTGCCTAGGTCAAATGATCGCATCTTTACTCTTTATTGGATACCGGTCAGATACCGGAACAGTAATAGCACAATCAAGATGTTCGTGTAAAAGTATCCGGTTAGGTTATTGTAAAACTAGTGCTACACAACTCGATGAGCTTCACCGTCAATGGAAATCATCACCAAGAGCAGTAAAAAGAGGAAATATAAAGGAAAACTTGTCACGAGAACACGTCTTAAATTTACTCAAAGAGCTTTGCAACATATGGGAACCATGGTCCTTATGGATTTTCATCGGAACAATAAGTGCCATTGGAGGATCCCTAGGTTGTTTGGTGGCTCTAGTTGCTTGCTGTACATGTAGTAGAAAGGTATTATTGGGAGCCATTGGCTTGCATGCTATATCAGCTTTGTTAACCTTTCTCATGATAATATTCACATCAGGTTTCTCGTCAAAATTACACAACCACTTTCCTAAGCTATCCCAGTCAGCCCTAGTCCTATTATCATTTTGTGTGCCTGCAACAGCGACGATTGTTGTGCTTTTAGCTATAGGATTAGCTTGGTCGCAATGCCAGAAATGAGTACTCAATTGAAGCAGGACATGGTCACAGCATTTTTAACATGGGGCAGTTATTGATATTTTGGTGATTTTAGCACCCACTGCATGCCACTACATCTAATAATGGTTATAAGTGGCATATTTTACTTGCCCCTTCCCCTTTGTATAATCAAAACTGCTTATTGAAATATGCACAATGAAATAAAGATTTATCTTTGAGACACTAATTGATGAAATGTGCAAGTAAGCCATTATGATAAACACAAGTTTTAAAAATACATTATTAATAATTTTTGCTCATTTTAATTCTATATTATCGGATAATTCATACAAAAATAGGAACATGTAATTTACTTGATGCATTACCAAATTGAATGAGACCAATTCTTATTTGATAAATAATAATATAGTATATATTTAGTTCACTTTTTACAAGGTGATCTAAAAACTTCCAAAATAAGGTATGATTGTTTGGTTTTTTTATATATTAGCTTTAATGTATAGTACATAACTTAAACGAACAGTCTCATCTTATATATAGTTAAACTAAAGACAAACACAGGGGCGGTTTGGCAGGGTGGGCGGCAACCCCCCCCCCCCCCTAAAAAAACTCCCTGTCGGTAAAATTTGGCAAATGCAAGCACCATCCACAACGGTGTTGTGTGCACATTACTTGCGGGATGATATTTACTATATACTGCTGTCATGTCGGTAAAAACATCAATTGATCTAAATAACCATTTGAAAAATAAATATTCCTGCAAAAAATGCCTTTTTTGAATTACAGAGACGAATTTTTACCGAAAAATTAACGTTCTGTAATTGGATAAATTTCAGATGCAACACCTTTGTGACTTTTCTTAAAAAGAAAATTCACACTCTAAATATTAGGTGTCTAAAAGACATTACTTTTTCTGACCCCTATTTTAAGTCCAAAATAGTCCAAAATTTTTTGGGCTAAAAAATTTTTTTTAGCCCAGTTCTTCTATTTAAAAAAAAATTTAGTCGCAAGAATTGGACTTAAAATAGGGGTCAGAAAAAGTCTGAGTATAACGCCTTATACTCGTATTCATCCTTTTTGTGTCTTTTTAGACACCTAATATTTAGAGTGCATAAAAATGTGTAGGCCTACAGTTTTTTATGTAGTTTTCTGTCAGAATTTCTTCTGACTTGATATTACTTTAAATAAATCTATCCAATTACCCAAATGCAAAATAAATATCAGCTTTTGCAGAAAATGCTCTTCAGAATTAAAGTGACGAATTTCCAAAGAAAAACTATAGCATTAATTTAGTTATGTAGTAAAATTCAGCTGCAACAACTTTAATTGTGATTTTTTTTAAATGGAAAATTTACAAAAATATGTATTTGAATTTCCTTTGGCTTGACATTATTCCATAAAGTTCCACCTAACTACCCATATGAAAAATAAATCTTGCATTTAAGGCTTAAGGTGATCAACGTTATGATTTTTTAAACTAAAAACTTAACTTATATATAATTTTTTTTAGGTCTGAAGTTTTCTTTCGGAATTTACTCTTTTAATTATAAAAAGAGTAAATTTATATGTACATTTATATGTACAAATTTATATATACATTTATAAAAAAAATTATTTCACAACTAAGGAGTCCGATTTCTGCAAATAAAGTCTATTCCAATGTTCTGCAGAATTGTAAACTGCTTAACCATTCCTGTGAAAAAATGATTGGCATTGTAGAATTTGTGATAAAGCTTAATTTTCTGTAGTTATGGTACATTAATAAAATTTTTTTTTGAATAAATTCGTCCCAATAATTTGGGACAATATATATATATATATATATATATATAGCAGTATTGTTGATGTTTTTGTCGGTAAATTTTACATGTTTAGCCCACCCTGATAAAGTGGTGCCAGACTGCCGCTGGACAAACAATAATTGGGAAGGCACAGGACTGGGAAGGCAATGATATGAGAAATGTCATTATGATAGAAATCATAATAGAGAAATTGCAACATTTTCAAAGTATACAGGATATAGATGGCATCCACTAACAAGTAAGATAGATCTTTATGACGTACACCACATGCTACGTTACTGCTGCAGGGCTTTACCCTTGTCATAATAAATGGCAGCTAACACTGCATTAAGAAGGCGCCACGCATGATATATAACAGTGTATACTTTCCATTCATCTCATTTTTGTCCCAATCATGTAGTTTCCGAGAGTTTAGTTTTTGTCAACTAACAAGTAAGTGTATAGTAACATTTCAACTTTATGATTTTATTATTTCTTATTGTCTTGTTTTTAATACATTTCCAAAGGTAAAACTGTCCCTATATACCTATGCTTTTTGTCAGCCCTTATAATGCCAAGCAAGGCCGTTTATTTAACTGATTGTTGTTTGCAGGAACTTTGATCCATGGACGATAAATCAGAAATGAAAACATTTTTACCAATGAAATGTCATCAAAGACTATAAGAGCATATGTCTATAGTTTGTTCAAGTTTATAAGATTATAGTTGAATTTATTGAAAAAATATTCCTGTTATTAATGAATATCATATTTATTTTCTGTTGCTATTTGCAATCAATTACATGGTACTTAAACTACCATTAGATTTAATGTCTTCACGATATACTGTATCACAAAAATAGATGTTAAGTGTTATGATTAATATGTTCAGAAATAATATACAAATAATTTTAAAACATAATTTAAGACAAATTAAATAGGCCTACTGAATATACATAAAATACTTATAGTATACGTTTTTCTTAATAATCATTTCCAATACTATAAATCAATAAAATAAAAATACAGCAAATAATTAAACGAATACAAACCTTAACATTATTATTATTTAAATTTATAATTAAAAATAATAAATAATTAAAGTAACATGTGTGGAGTAAATGTTTATTCATGACTTCATTATACAGTTCATTTATGTTGTCTTAATTGTTAAGAATAGAAAGTTTTGGTGTGGACAGCAATAAAGGAAATTAACCTTATAACCTTTTATATTTTAAAATAAAAAAATAAAATATAATTACATGCATTTAAATGTAAATAATAAATAATTTTTATAACATCAACCTCTATATGTTTAATATAATCACTGTTGGATTTACAATAATAAATAATTTAACGTATACAATCATTTATAAGCAATAAGTTCAACAGCTAAATAAAAAACACATATACTATAGCCTATAGCCTATAGCCTATACTGGCATTATTCAGCAAATAATATGATGTAATAACTTTTATTGCAACGAAGTTTGATAATTTGTAATATGAGTTGGGTTATGTTTAACCAATGCACTGCTTTTATTCAATATTATATTTACAGCTAATTCAGTAAAAGTTGTATTGCTAAAATTTCTTGTAAGATTATTATAATAGTTAGAGTTTCAAAGTTATATGAATTTATAAATTATTTTATGCGGTGAACATTATATACTGAAATTATTTTGTTTACTATGAAAATTTGCATTTTTAAATTGTTTGAAAATTCTTAAATTGCATTTGGTTATATAGTATATACACATTTTTATACAATCTGAGAGACATATTGTACTAGCATATTCCCAACACAACCCATAACAAACCATTAGTAAACCATTATTGGTTTTAGTCTATTTTTACAGGAATTTTAAGCTGGGAAGACAAAGTGCTTTTGGAATAGTACCTTAAGCACCTCAGTCTTTCTTCTCAAAGCTTCAATCTATTCACCAGCAGTCTTAGTTTTAGAACGAGTCCTAACAGTTATGGCTACAGTAGGAGTTTTGGACATTCTGAATAGTTAATCACAAAAAAGGATAAAGCAAAATTTTGAAAAACCCTGCGCTTTGCAAAAACGCTAATAATTTTAAAAGTCCTTAACCGAAATTAAAACTGCTAATATACTCTTGTAGAGAATTAATTTCTGCAAATTTTAAGTATTAAATTATGTCTAAGTGACCAAATTAAGCGGAGTGGTTTGTTTGTTTGTTACTTCCCCTGCCGGGCTACAAGCTTTTCCCTCTTTATTACCCTTTTTGGGAGGGAGAGGGAGGTGGGAGGGTACTTGCGGTCGTGGCCGACTAATATTCTTGATACCTTACTAGGACAAACAAAGAAGTTAATCGCCAAACAAAGAATTTAAATTATCAACAAAATCCGCGTTTCACAAAAACGTTAATAATAATTTTAAAAAGTTCGTAACCGAATGTAAAACTTCTTACACATTCCTGTGCAGAATTCCTTCCTGCAAATTTCAGTATATAGATTAGGGAGGTTGAAAAGATTCGCCCAAAATAATCTTATAAACGAAAACTTACAGTATGATGTCATATCCTGTTTGTTTTCTCTATTTCGCCCGAAATCAGAGCCCTTTACCCAAAATTAGTAGAAGATTTAGTCGGGGGAAAAAATAGGTTTATAGAATTACTGTGTGACCAGTGGTATGGATTTTCACCCTATTGGCAATACTTACTATAAAAGTTTCAAGTCAAGTTAAATTATTTAGTCATTTCGTGGACTCATGGGCTTTGCAACCTCAAAAACAAAATTTATATTTTTTCCGAAATGTATTCGAAAAGTTTTACAATTCCGTTTTGAAATTATTTCAGGCGAATCTTTTTAACCTCCCTATTATATCTGGATGACAAAATCCCACGGAGATATTAAACGATTACGAGGAGCAAAAGAACAACGTGGCAATGTTGAATTTCTTTAACCTTATAAAGTTTTTTTTTTATGAAAGGATTAGGTTTGGCTGTTTGGTTGAAAGGTTTTAGAAGTTCTCAAGGCAGTTTAGTAGAAATTGTTACTTTTCATAAAAATAATAAAATTCTAAACTTGAACTCGAAAGATGAAAAACCAAAGTACAACTCGTGTGCATTTTTATAATTAAATGCTAATTTTTTTTAAAAAAAATAACAAAATTGAAAATGTTATTACATGCTAGTATGCAGTTCGATCCTCTTAACACACCAGCAATTGCTCAAAAATAAATGAACAATATACATGTAAATACCCTCTTAGCCAATCACAGCTTTAAAAATATCCCAATAAATCTAAAAGAAGACAACACGTGGTTCATTAACAAAATCATACTTTATTATTAAAAGTACCATTGAAATAGTTAACAATACCCACCAGCAAAGAATTTTATTAAGTTAGCAGTACCAAGAATCTCGGGTCAGCATCAGGATACCATATCACGCAGTAATTCCTGAAAAAGCTACATCTGTGCACTAATTGAAAATAAAAGACTTATGATAATTAGATAATTCTACAAATTATTAAATACATAATATTTTTTGAAAAATTATTTGAAGATTTTAGAAAAAAATGCAGCATTCGTAGCTGATTGCATGATTCTTAAAAAGATGCATTCATTGGAAAAATAATGCCTTTTATAGTGTTTGAATCTTAAATTTATACAACCAGGACCACAATTAATTACCTGGGGCATGAAACTTTCTTAGACAAAATGCAGTTATATTTGAAAATGAGGCATATTTTAAAGTTAGAAGAAATTCCACTTAAATAAAACAACTTTATTTTTTAATGTTTTATCACATTTAATGCATGAAAACCGTGAAAAAAGCCACTAACATTAAAAAAAATTCGCCTCTGGCGACTGGTGGGTCAATCCCTCTGACCCCCAGGCTGTAAATGTACACAACATTTTAAATTAGAATGTTCTGGAAACGCTAAGGTATATTTTCAAAGCTTAACATTTTAAGAGCTGGTCATAAATATGGAATGTTATGCTATTCTTTATTGGGCCCTGTTTGCTAAGCTTATTAAATGCAGCAAATATCACAGGTATACAACAAAAACAGGCGAAAAGTAATTAAATCCTACTTCACCAAAATAAAATATTATCCCAGTGTACCCAGTTCCAAAACTACTGGAAAATTATTTTAAAATTACTGCATATATTTGTTACTCATAATTAAATACTGTACATTTTACCTTAGCAGATGACACCACCTAAATGTTTTTATGCAGACTTTCAATTACAAATGGTTATTTATTTTGCTTTCAAAAATGATGAGCAGACAGGAAAGATTTTTATCCCCCAAAAGAATTTGTGAACAGTTGGCATTTTTGAAAGCAATGCTCTATAAGCTGCTAAATTTGCTGGATGGAAATTCAACATACGAGCATATTTTGAAGTCTTAAAATGATGTCACTTAATTTCGTTGTTTTTATTTGTACATTTTACATACAAAATTTAAAATGGTGAATTATATTAAAAGTTACTACAAACATTAGAAAATTATTGGAAACTATCTTGTTAGTCTCAAAATGAACTATTATTTTAAATTATTAATTATTATTTAGTTTTTTATTGTTTAACTTGTATGTTTCAGTTTCTTAAATTCTGCTTAACTTATTTATTTTAAATTCAAAGAAAACATTTGTCATATAATAAAATGGTTATATTGTTTGCCAGATATTTGGGCCTTCTGTTGTTTATTTTGTAAATTGTATTCAGTACCTTCTTTGCCATAAATGCTTCTTTAGGATTCTTTGTAGTACTATAATGATTAACTGCAAATTAGATTAAGGCTGTCAAGTATTTGTTAATTTGGAGCTGTAAGCAAATGATATTTCATTCATTTGTTTGTAAAAAAATTCTTTATTTTTACATACTTTTGATACAAAATAGTCATAGATGCTGGGAACACCCGGGATATTAAGTATTTAATTATACATGATATTTCTGGAAATGTTTTCTGTCTTGGTACATCTTTGAACTACTTTCTTAATAGTTTTAGGTTTAACATTCTAACGCATTAGTTAAAATTTGATCTGACTTTTTTTTTTTTGAAATTTATCTTAATTGTGGTTATTTTAGAATTTTTGAGAATACTCCTAGACATTAATAAATCGGCAGTTTCGTTAAAAAAATTGCGTTTTGGCTGTTTTACTGTAGTTTTTAGTATTAAGAACACTCTACCTCTGTTGAACTGCTTTCAGAATAATTTAGATAATTATAACTTTCAATGCATATATTTAATTTAAAAAAATAAATAATATATAATAATTTATTTTGAATTTTGCGGTAAATTGTAACTTTTCAACTCCCTTCTCTAGAGTTTTAAGCAGTGACAATTAACATTCTTAGGCATTAATTATTATTTTTATTACTAATTTTAGAAATATTTTCCTTTTTATTGTCTGCTTATTTTTTTATGCTGAGAACCCTTCAGATATTAATTATTAATTTCATTAAAACTTTTGGTAAATATTTTTCACTTTTTTTGTTAAAATCTCTGTTAATTTACTTTTAACACATTTAGGCATTATATCCCATTTCTATAAGAAATTATTGAAAATTTCTGTTACTCACACTTTTATGCTGGCATTCTGTATAATTTAAAATGTTTTAATCTTTCGATTCATTAGTTCCTATTTCATTCAAAGTTCTTTTTAAAATTAGTTCTACCTTTGCTGGATGCATTCTCAGCAGTTATTGATATTTACAACAATCCCACATGAAGGAGGAATATATTTCAAAATATATTATGTAATAAAAATATATTTTGTGATATATTTGCTAATATATTTTAATATGTGTATCAAAATATATATTTTCAATTATATATAATAAAGTATATTTACAAATATATTATAATTAATATATTTCGTTGATTATATTTATCAATATATTATAAACTAGAATGATATAGATGTATTAATTTAACGTATGCTTTTTATATATTTGATTATATATCTGAACATATGT
>JAQIXP010003735.1:0-12560 GCA_034700285.1 Proteroiulus fuscus
CCAAATTTGGTCAAATTCTGAGATGGTAGGGTGTTAATTTTATTTTTTTTTGGTTGATTTGTCATGGAATGACCCATTCGTGACACTTTGTTGATGAAGAGGCCTACTTGGATTTTCTGCTAATTTATAATTTTAACGTACCGGTACAGATTTTTTTTTAATTGGGATAAGACACTAATTTTGAATTGATTTCTTGATAGAAATGGAAGTTTGTATCAAAAATTTTAAACTAATCAGTGAAACCTTTCCAAACGACAAAATTCAATTCCACGGGACAAAAATGCCTATATTGTCAAGTAGAATTGTTTTGTCATTGGAACACGGTTTTACGGACTTGAAATTTTGGATACAGCCTTCCATTGCTACCAAGAGTTTAATATAAAAATTAACAATGTTTTGTGCAATGACTTCCGTGCATTAGCATGCACTTTTACCAAATCTCTTCTTACTGTTTGAAGTGCATTTCACTGTAATGTATCTATTTGATTGAGTTTTTCATTAAACATTTACTTACATTTAAGTATTGTTCTGATTCAATGAGTAAATAATTTGAGCTTCAATTTATGCAACATAATAATTATAATTTTACATACCGGTATACATAATTTTATAGTTAAACTGCAGTTTTCATGCAGTTTTAGCATAACAACTTTAAATTTTACTTCAGAAAAACCTCTGTGTTACTTAGGAAAAACCTCAGTTTTACTTCGGAAAAACCTCAGTTTTACTTCGGAAAAACCTCAGTTTTACTTCGGAAAAACCTCAGTTTTACTTCGGGAAAACCTCAGTTTTTGTTCGGGAAAACCTCCGTTTTTGTTCGGGAAAACCTCCGTTTTACTTCGGGAAAACCTCCGTTTTACTTCGGGAAAACCTCCGTTTTACTTCGGGAAAACCTCAGTTTTACTTCAAAAAAACCTCAGTTTTACTTCAAAATAACTTCAGTTTTACTTCAGGAAAAGTTCAATTTTTCTGAAGTAAAATGGATATTTTTCATGAAGTAAAATCTAAGTAATTTTGAAGTAAAACTGCAGTTTTCCTGATGTAAAATTACAGTTTACTTGAAATAAAGCAAAAGCAGTTTTGAAGTAAAACTGTAGTTTCACTAAAGTTTTACTGCTAAAAAAAACTGCAGTTTTTTGTTCCATAAAATTGCTAACTAACTTCAGTATTACTGCAGTTAGTTAGCAATTTAACTTGCAATTTAACTGCAGTACTGCAGTTTTAAACAACTGCAGTATAACTGTGGAATATTTTTACCTGGGGAATTGCATGTTAAGGTGCGTCCACACTAGGAGCGTATATCACAAAACGTGCTATTTGGCAAAGTTACACAATTTGTTACAAAAAGAGAAGAAAAAAGTTGTATAACATGATGACATTTAACATTTTTCTTGGTATATCTTCCATATTGCATCATTCAGTAACACGTTGTACAACAAACCTATAACCAATTTCTTTATATAGCGATGTTTTGTGATATAGTGTGAATTCTCCTTAACATTGCAGGCTTTAAAGTAGCAGGCTTTAAAGTAATAATAAGCATTATTATTATTCATAAAATATTCTAAAAATGGCGTCTCCTGCTAAGTTTCCATTGATTCATTCAATTCAATTGAACACATGCAAAACCAGTCACATGCCTTTACCACATTCCTGATATCAAAGGGGTGAAATTTAAAAACGTAGCTATTGGTCAAAATTCCCCTCTTGACCCCTCGAGTTATTTTTAGTACAATAGAAACTTAAAAAATGACCCTTGGTCCTAATTAGAATGAGTATGACTAGACCTGGCAATTGAAATTCTGGGCAGTCGAATTATTTTAAGTAAAGGGAGAAGATCAATCATGGAATCGTCCAGATATTTTATTGGCAAATGTACAGAAATACCATTGATTCATAGTGCAATTTTAAATGGAACTTTTAAGTATAATAGTATAAAAACCAAAAACAAATTAACTCATTTTGGATTCAACATTTTTGAGAAGACTTTTTGTTATGCAGCTCGTGGATTAACACCTTTGTTTAATCGATTACAACCACAGTGTAAGTCTTATTTCGTGTTTTAAAAACGTGTTCGTTTTTAATTTAACTAATTAGTTTTAATGATCTTTACATTAATTTATTTAAGAATTTAAAATTGGATTATTTTATAAACGTTTTAAGTAGGTTCTGTTTAAGTATGTACTTGTGGAAGCAAACTTTAATATTGCGTTTATGTTGGAGTTATTTTAAAAACTCATCAATTTGCTTGCAATTTACGACAAATGTTAACTGCTATGATTTTAAACATTGATGGTGTGACCTTGAAAACCAGCTCAAATTTTTGAAAGGGGGAAATCGCATGGTCGTTAAATGTGCTCTTAATTTTGTTTGAGATTCATTCTTGTTCATATTAATAAAATCGCCAGTATTCAATTCATTAAAATCTGGCGAAAAATGCATTAATTTACGACGTGAGTTTGCGTTAACCATGCATAATCATTATTAAACAAGGGCAAGGACATTAAAAGCTATAGAGGGATTTGAGCATTTTCTTTACTTAGCTTTTATTTGGCAGCACTGGATCCATTTACATTTTTTAATTACCTTATGCTGTTCAGGATTAGTGCTGGCAGATAACAAATACTCTGTCCAAACAAGTTTGAACTTGTTGTTGTGTTTCCTCGTTATATTAAATGTTTCTGTGCTTTAAACCCTTCATCATTATTGCAATTACTTAGCAATTAATAATTTCATAATTCCAAAAAATAGCATGCAAATTTCCGATTTATGGATTTTGAACAAATTTTATTAGTATGTCCTCCAGCATAGTTTACACATTACTTTGAATAGATATTATAGTATTTGGAAGCAGGTTTTGGCCTTGGAACCTAAGTTGCTGCTATAACAAAGGCAAACTAATCTCGTTAAAATAGTTTTGTTGTTTACATGTGAATAATTGCGTAATTTTATTTATATGTTAACACCTATTTGAGTGCAATTTTATAGTTGACTTGGTCGATACTGTTGCATGTGTTGTGCTTGACGAAGTGAAACTGAATTGCCCAACAATCATGGAACCTACTCAGAAGGTATGCAAGGCTTATTTTCATGCATACACATTTATCATTTTATTATGAAATTTGTTTTATAAATTTAGTTTTCTTAGAAGTTGGATCATGAGAAATTAATTTTGTATCTTTCTCCATGTGAATCATATGAGTTAATTTTCGTCATCTTAATAAAGAAGAAACCCACTATTCTTGGAAAATAATAAATTCATATTATTCTGGCATTTATTTGAAAAATGTCAATTTCGAGACTCTTTTAAAAATAATCAAACGATTCTAAACTTGCATCTCAGCTAAATGTGTTACCTAGGTAACATTTATAACATCAAACCATGATCATGTAGATTTTCTTATTTATGTTCATTCCCATGACTTTTCTGAAAATAAATGAATGCATTTTAGATTGAAAAGTAAAATGTTCTAATGAAATTTGTCGAGAAAACCTATCCTACTTTAAATTTTAAAGAAGCTGGTAGCATCGATTTATATTTTACTTGGATTCTTCAAAAATAAATCAAATTAATAAAAAATTAGATTTAAGCCAATTTTTTTTTTCGAATGGCATAGCGTAGGCCTACAATTTGTCATGGAAACATCCAACTTCAGGAAGCTGACTAAATCCATTTGTACTTCACTTTTTACGTCTTAAAGTGAGTGTTATTGGTACTCTATATTTAATGAAAAAAAATTGTCAACATTTTTTGTAGATAATTGAATCTGGGACATTGGTGGCCCTTCATTCATCTCTGGCACAAAAAGCATTAGGAGGTTTGGAGAAGGTATTGGGCTATGCCGAAGCCGTTGTAACCATGGTTCCTTTGATTTCTGTAAGTTATAGTATACTACTGGCCATTCGCCTCTGCTACTAAAATACTTTGTCATTCGATCCAACTTTAATAAAGACGGATTTTATTGTGTAGGCTTCAGCTGAAGAAACTGATGATAAGACCACTCTGATATCGAAGGCTTTGAAACCAGTCAGATTTTGCTATGCAACAGCTACTTGGCCTTTGAAACGCACGGTAACTTTGTTTTCCTAGCCTCAAAATTTAAGAATTGAAAATTCTTCATTCAAGGTTATATATATTTATTCAATTTCTTGCAGGCTATTTTCATTCACTCAAAACGTTCGGATATAAAAGCATTATCGAGACGTATCTCTAATACCTCTAGTCCCATAAAATCGGATGCAGATTGTAGTTCTAGTAACACTGTAATTATAATCTCCTTAGAATTCCTGTGTTTCTGTTCCTCCATATATATCACGTGTGTGTAACTGTGACGTCAGTCAACATCCAAAGAGAAAGTGATGTTTCTTATACTTAATGGAGCAAACTGTTTTGTCATAACACGATGCTACAGTGGCAATGATTTTTTTTGGGAGGGGGGAGCTAAAACCCACTTTCCCCCAGAACCAGACACTTCAAAAGGGAAAAGGGGTTTATAGGGGTACGCTAAAACCACTAAAAATAGAAATGCAATCCCTAATGTTATCGTAATGTTTGACGTTTATAATGGATAGGCCATGGACGTGGCCAAGGTATTCAGAGTAATTGGGGGGTGGGGAGATGAGAAGGGTCGAGATTTTTATCCAAGATTTTGGTAGCATTGATAACGATTTCTATTTTTTTTTTAATTTTAAAGATGAGAGATGATTTCCATATCATTATTTTTTTTAAACTTATAATGGCAAAAAAGAATTTCATAATTTCTACGAAATATTTGGGAGGCAGTGAAAAACAATTTACATAATGTTTAGGAAAATATTAGCGGCAGAGATAATACTTTCCATAACTTCTATGAAATACTTTGGGGCAGAGATTTCAACTATTTCCTGAATTTCTACAAGATATTTGGAAGCGGAGATAGGTTTTGATATTGCTTTCAAAACTTGGGGGGGCCGGGGCGGGGGAGAATGTATGTTCTGTCCCAATGGCTCAAAAATTGGGGGGGGGGGGAAGAATTCAGCTGCTCCCCCAGCTTAAAAGTTATGGATACAACAGTTTCCCGCCCCCTATCCCCATCAGTATAAAATCCGAGGGATACAATTTTCCACCCAAAATGTAGCACCTGGGGAGTAGCTTTTTCCGCACCCACGCTTAACACTTAGGCCTTCCTTCTCAGAATATCTATTTTTTTTTTTTTCATTTACGCCACTGACATCTATGGTGTGGTATAATGGTTTTTACTTTGCCGACTTTTTATGACGTGTTGCTGCAGCATTTTAATCTTTTTTTGTGGGGGAAGTTTGTAATACAGGAATTTTATAATTAATTTTTAAGCAATCGCCTAAGGAATGGATGCAGAGCAAGTCTTTTACAGAAAAACTGTTTTTCATCCCACGATATCTTTTATACGTGGCTGGAAAGGCAACATGCGAGAGAAGCGAACGGAAATTAAAGCAAGAATCAAACATTGAACACGACGCAGGTAACACCTTAGCTATTCACGGATTATTAAATGTTGCACATATTTTTTACTTTTGATTTATGTAGGCAATTTCGATGTTATGAAGTTTATTTTTGAACTCAAGTTGGAATAGGTTTGAATATATCAGGAAGAAAAAAATGTACTAGTGCCAATATCGCGTTTGCTATCCAATTTTTAATCGAAAAATATAAATTATAGTTTGAAATGTCCTAAATGTAGGATTTCTTCAATGCTTATATTCTGATTGCTTATGAAGGTTGCATAAGTAAAAGTACATTTTTCATATAAAAAATGCTGTTAGAATTAGCTCCATTGAAGGGAAACCAAATTGATGCAGATATCCGGGTTTTCCATTTATTTGCAAAGTTTATAATGCAGATTTGTGCAAAGATTTCGTGCTGGTTAAGTTTCCAGAGTTTGGAAGAAAAAGCTGCATTCTTAAAATATGCATTCTTAATGCATATTTTAATGCTTTGAAGTTTTTTTCTCTTCCTTACGTTAGCCATTAAACTGTAAAACTTGTCTGTGGTTAAGTTTCATAGTTTTAAATGAGACGTCCTCTATAGGCATAGGCAGGATTTTAGAAACGGGGCTACACCTAAAAGGTGATATATTTAAACCGAAATTCAAATATTTTTTGGGGCGGTGGCAGGGGGAAGGTCAACTCCTCCCCCACAAACTCTTCTCGTCTGATTTGACTAGCCATCCATTGAAGAAAAAATCTGGATTAATTTCATATCTAGTTTATTTATATAAAAAAAAATCAAGGGTCTTAAAGTCGGTCTAAATTTCTACGGAATTATGATTTCAAATCAGAAATTTACCAAGAAAATATGTACGAGCGTATATTGCCAAAATTCATTTTAAATTTAAGAGCTTGAAATTGAAATTCAACATATTGTTTATTCGTGAATTCATGCATGATATTGACGAAATTATGATTGTTGAATTATGACTACAATCTCAACTTAATGGACTCAGAATTTGTGATATTGTCAAAATCATGATTATCCAAATTTGGATTTAATTATGAAATCCTATGTTTTCAAGGCAACAATTCTGAGTTAATCACCAATCCATAAACTGTTTATAATGGCACTCAACTATTTTATCACTATAAAATTCATGCATGAAATATTATTTGAATTTTTGTATGCGTTTTATTCTTAAAAGTTGATACCGAAGATAGGAAGCGGAAGTATGAAATCATGACATTGGATAATAGCGAGGAAGAAGATGATGTGACTGTTCATGACAAGGATGAATCCGAAGGTAGCATTGATTCCAGCGAAACCGAGGCTCTCAATCACACTATGGAAGATACGAGTGTTACTGATGATGCCGATTATCAAGTGAGTTTATTATTTTTAATTTATTATAGAAGTTTTACATTGTTTATATTTTTGTATTTTAATATCGTTTCAGCCTTGTTCGAGCGATGAGCTGATAGACAGCTTCGAATATCACAGCGGAAGTGCAATTGGTGACGATGATACGGAAACTAACGATACTACAGCAGCTGATATTATGTTAATTAATGATGGCAAACTTGATTCTAACTTGATATCGAGCACTGTGACCATTGAAGAAGAAAATGACCGGATAACAATTCAGATAGAACACGTGAGTAACAATAATTATCTAAATCCAAATTTGTAAAAAAAATATCCGTCATTTTGAAAGTATTTTGTTTTTCTTTGAAAATTCTCAGGGTTCTGTCCAATCCAGGGAAAATAAGCCAAATTCTTCCCAGGAAGAGTCATAAGGCAAATGATCCCTTGGTAATCCTTAAAATCTTATCTTACTATTATTAACTCGCTAGATTTAATTAACATAAACCTCTTTGATAGGCTATGTAAAAATTCATCTAATCATTTGAATTTGTCCCTTTTTTACTGCAAAATAATTATTAATAAATGTTGTTCGTAAAAACTTTAAAAAATGTATTTATTTTAATTGCTGATGAATTACAGCTTGATGGAAATTTCTTCCTAAATAAGAAATTTTGCTGGTGTTTTTTTACTTTAATCGTAAAGTAAACTGATAAATTGATTTTGTTTTAGCCTGATATACTTAAGAAATTCTCATAGCCACTTTTAATGCCATAAACAGGGGATAGATCCTTTCAGGGTTAAAAGTTAAACCTTGGTTTATGTGCTAAACCTTAACTCAGTCAATAGGTTTTTTACTAATGAACCATATAAAAATGCTTCATAATTTTAATGACGTTTATAGTGTAATAAAAACTTTCCAATGTAATTTTAGGTATAATTTAACGTTTATACACAATTGTACAGAAATGTAATGAAAACATTGCACAGTTGCAACCATTTGAGTCCCATTATAGTCATTGGAATCCCATTACAACCATTAGTCCCATTTCCAACGGGATGGGATTTCAATGGGACCAAATGGGAGTTTTCAGTAGAGATATAAAAATAATCAAGGCTGTAAATTGGACGTGATATTTACTAATAAATATTTATTATTATCATGGTACAAGAAAATTTTAAATTTGGGAGACAAAAGGGTTACACTGACGTCAAAACATTAGTATGGGCGGTATTCCAAAATTCCGTTATAAATTTGCATTTGAGCGATTCGATACTTGCGAGGCCATTTTAATCGGTATCCATAAAAATCATGATCTGACTTTTGTTGTCAATAAGTCGTCCCAATTCTGTTCTTCTGCCAGGCTTTGGTATGCGAATCATGGATCGCCTATAGCAGGAGAAACAACATTAGCACATATGTCTTATTTTTAAAGAGAAAATTAATTCCCTGTATTCTTACCCTTCCCCCTCCTACCCATTAAGCTTACTATTGCAAATACAGGTCTTTAAAAACAAGCATTTTCACAAATCTGTTGGTATTTTTGTTTGAAGACAGAAAGGGGGGAGGGTTGAAGTCTTGAAAAAGTAACTGTACAATTCTAGTAGGTGAAAAATCTTCACAAAAACAAAGACAAAAGTGATGTTTTTTGATGCAATACTACAATACTACACTAATTGTGCAGGTTTTCTGGCTGTTAAAAATGCAGTTTTTCCACTTTTTTGTGTTTCCTGATATGCCAAATTTTTTGCAGAAGTTCTACAGTTTAAAACATTTCTGATGGCATTTTGTTGTCAGTTTCGTAACAAAAGGGACCACAAAATCGGGTGACATTTTTGGAGGGGGCACTTCACCTAGGGTGTTTCTGAATTACCTATATAGCCAGTGCTAAACTGAATTTTGGGTGTGGGGGAATCGCGCCTTCCCCATCCCCCCCATGGAGCTGCTCATATACTCGGCACGTTTTGTTATACTTTTACAGTCCCTAACTGAAAATGCATCAAAAGTCTTGCTCTTTTGATCTTTTCTCAGTCTGTTGTGACATCACGTCTAGCGTATTATCTTATTGATGGAGAAGCATTGTGGATGCAATAAGTCAATTTTAATTATTATTTATAAAAACCACAAAAAACTGCGATTCTGTGGTTGGGAAATGCTCCTTTAAAGAATACTAGCAGTATGTGTTAGTCATAGATATGACATTCCTACTGTAGGAGACCTACTCTTATTATTATTTCTATATTTCTTTAAAAAAAAAAATATTCACTGAGTTCCGATGGAATTATAGGAAACTTCATTGGCCTTGGGCAATCCCCTCATACAGATCCCTCCGCAGTGGCTTCTTAAAACCATCGGGCTATTTAGACCAGTTTCCACAATGCTATGAATGCTCGCGTTTCTAAACAGAAAATACATTAACCAATTGCATTCAAAGAAGCGATTTTAATGCAAAATCTACAGCGCTTACCTCAAAGAGGTCCCCAAATCCTCATTATTTTCTGGGCCAGTACTTGGAATCAACACATGATCTACTTCTATGTGTTCTGCCGAACCCACTGAACCCACCGAACTGGCAATAGTCGAGCTCCCAGTCAGTGTGCTAATGTCCGAGAGAGTATTACTTGAAAACCTCGCCGGTGATCTGATTCCTCTGCCTGAAGTTCCCGAACGCCGAAGTATAGAAGGGTCGGTATCGGTATGCAGGCCTGAAAATGCACTTCTTCTTGATGCGGCACTGGTCGCATTAACGCTTGGAGTTCCTTGTTCACTTATATTTATTTGGAATGCCCGAATTTTGAAATCTTTCAAGAATTTCACGGACACTGAATACATAGCTAGGTTTTAAAAATAAACCCACAGGATTACGAAAAGTTTGTATTTGTCTGTAAAACGTTCAAAAGTTAAGGATTCTTACCTGTTTTAGCAATTTTGACTGTGCAATTTTGACACCAAAAAAATGGTTTTCTTAAAATATAAAGCGTTGATCCGAAAATGTTTTTAAAATTCCAATTCTATCTTTGAGTGTTTTGCACGTGAGTGATGCACGTGCATCATGCACATGCAAAAACACCCAAAGAAATGTTCAAGAGAACAATTATTTTCTAAATATTTTTGGATCAACGCTTTGAATTTTAATTTTAATTTTAAGAAAATTGTTTTTTTGGTGTCAATATTGCACAGTCAAAATTGCTAAAACAGGTAAGAATCCATTCCCTCGAGTGTTTTAACTTTTGAATGTTTTACAGACAAATAAGAGCTTTTCGAAATCCTGTTGGTTCATTTTTAAAACCTAGCTATGTATTCAGTGTCCGTGAA
Organism: Proteroiulus fuscus; assembly: GCA_034700285.1. NCBI lineage: Eukaryota > Metazoa > Arthropoda > Diplopoda > Julida > Blaniulidae > Proteroiulus > Proteroiulus fuscus. Next base: position 10,128 of record JAQIXP010003735.1, read on the forward strand.
ATCCTTGAAAGATTTCAAAATTCGGGCATTCCAAATAAATATTGGCCTAAGTAATCAAGGAACTCCAAGCGTTGCGACCGGTGCCGCATCAAGAAGGCCTGCGTACGGATACCGACTCTTCAATACTTCGGCGTTTGGGAACTTCAGGCAGAGGAATCAGCTCACCGGAGAGGTTTTCAAGTAATACTCTCTCGGACACACACTGACTGGGAGCTCAACTATTGCCAGTTCGGTGGGTTCGCCAGAACACATAGAAGTAGATCATGTGTTGATTCATGGCCCAGAAAATAATGAGGATTTAGGGACATCTTTGAGGTACGTTTAGTAGATTTTGCATTAAAATCGCTTCTTTGAATGCAATTGGTTAATGTATCCTCTGTTTAGAAACACGAACATTCGATCATAGCATTGTGGAAACTGGTCTGAATAACCCGATGGTTTTAAGAAGCCATTGCGGAGGGATCTGTATGCGGGGAATGCCCAAAGCCAATGAAGTTTCATATAATTCCATCGGAACTCGGTGACTGTTTACTTTTTTTTAAATATAGAGTAGGTCCCCTATAATAAGGATGTCACATCTACGAGCGTATGACTGACACATACTGCTAGTATTCTTTAAAGGAGCATTTTCCAAAGTTTCACAACCACAGAATCACAGTTTTTTGTTGTTTTCACACTTGTTGTTCCACACTTTTAACAGCATGGTCCTATAAGGATTTCAATGTTAAATTCGTTTTCTTCAAACTGTTCTAACTCAAGAACGGGTAAAAGTTCAACATTGGGGTTTGATTTTTTTAAAAGATCATAAAATTTACTAAAATGATTAAAAATGATTTTGATGCTAAAAATGACAATGATGCTAAAATGATTTTGCACGATTATGACGTCACATGCATTCTGAATGTAGTTATCAATTTTCAAAGTTGACTTCCGTGCAAGGAAAGGAAGCGGCACCAACAAGTCGAAGATGATGCTAAAGCTGCTCTGAGAGACTTCAGGTCAAAGCATTTTTTTTACAATGATTATTTATTTTTAATTTTACAATGTGTAGCAGCGAATTTGAATTCATGAACTACCTGGTAGTTCAAATTCAAAATACTTTTACCAGTAATTATTAGTACAAATTTACAAGCATGAATTATGGCAGGTCACAGGAACAAAGTATTTTGGTTTTCTTTTAGTCCAGTGTGAACTATGGAAGTCCAAATTTTTAAGACCAAAGTTATATAAGTTACAAGATTTTTTAAGGGTTTATGTGTGAAAACGGTCAACCAATCGCATTAACCATTATTCAATGCTTTCAGTTGACAAGAAACCAAGTTTTCTTCCTATCACATTCAAAAAATCGGACAACCAAGTTGTGACCAATTATTCATATAAGTATTCGCACGCTTGCGAGATTCTAAGTATGGTGCGCCATGCGTAATATTACATTGAAGTACTAAAATATTAATTTTATCGCTAATTAGCAACAAAACTTATACATTTTAATCACAATAAAACAATTTTGTATTAATAGTTATATTCTTTGACAGTTTATATGCACCATTGACGACATCATAATGATTTTATTTACTAAATGATTTTTTTATTAAAAAATAATGTATTTATTCAATGCTAAATAGCCTATTTAATTAAATAAATTTTTAATACCATATGTAACTAATTAATGTCCAAAAATTCAAATATTTTATTATAAAATCGTAATATATAAAAATATAAATAATAATACCAGTAAGTGGTTTTCCCTGACTCTCCCCGAGAAAAATAAAATTTTTTCCCTGATATTCAATGCCAGGGAAATAATAAAGCAATTAAATGTAAAACCATATAATTATATTTTATAAGGTACGTAATGCATACTCCCTAAACATATTTTCCCGACTTTTCTGGCCACTTTGGGATTTTACCTGACTTTCTATTTCAGTACATGTTTATAATTATTTTAATTATGCACAATAAATTTAAAAAAAATAAAATAATATAGATAGGCCCTATTTATTAAAAAAGTATTTAGTATTAATGATATATATAATGTTTCACTTTTCAATTTTCCATTAAAAAAAAATTATTTAAAAACTTCTTCATTTTAACTATACCATTTCAGTGCTGTATTTTTCGTTTGCAATGAGAGCAATACGATAAATAAGCCTAATTCGGCGTTAACGCTTGGTGGGGGTAAACGAAATCGTTAATTTTTAATTGGTTTCACCATTTACTTCAATGATACTTCCCAAGAATGATCCCTGAGCGTCAAGGATTAAGAAAATGGTAACATATTGACTGAACACTTTATATTACTCACATACTTTGACTGTATAGAATCACAACATTATAAGCTCAATTATTTGAATTATATTTGGATATATTTTAAAATTTTAACATTTTCATAATCCAGGGGGCTCGGTGATCATTCAGGGAAAGTATTGTAAT
>JAQIXP010003736.1:0-12557 GCA_034700285.1 Proteroiulus fuscus
TGTTTGTAAGATATGTCTACTAATAGAGTAAAAAAACGTGTGAAAATGTCACACCCGTAACAATGGAATGGCTGATAGGCCCATGCTGTTAAAAGTGTGGACAGTCCCCTTAATCAATTAATGACTTTTAGTTAATGTACTCATTGTAACATATTTGACTCAATAGGAATTTTTACTATGTGATGAATTGCACACTGACACCAACAGTGGAACAAATCTGAAATGGCCACAGCTCAAGAGGATCGATTTTAGTCATAATAACATACCTGCAATTGATAATTCCATTGTAAGTAAATAAACTTAATCAGTAGAAGTAATAACCCATACAATTTCATCTACGAGGAACAGTTTTTTGAAGACTGAAATTTTTTAAGTAACGCTTAAAAAATGTTCTTGCCCACATCACTATCGGTCATTTTATTCTACATACTCCTAGAATATGAGAATTACTGCAATTTGTTTCACAAAACTTCTGGAGTTTTTTATGAAATAATTTGCTTAAAATCACACTCCAAAAAAAAAAATAAATAAATAAAATAAATCTGAACATTCCAGAACTTTAGAAAAGAAGTGTAGGCTAGTCGAGAGCAAGATTAACTGCAGCCATTTTTTCACTGAGCCATAATCTCATTACCTGTTTTGTAATTAGCCGGTGACTAATTTAAATACGGCTGTACAGCAATGCAAATTAGAATTTTTTTTTCCAAAAAAAATAAGCCCAAAACACAAATTCCAGTCTCCTATCTTTCTCCAAAAGATTTCTTCATACTAACGTAACGTCTTGTTAGTTTGGTTTTTAAAATTTCTAATAAATGCTGCATTCGCTCAATAACAATTGTAGCAATGCTTTTTTAAATTTGAATTTTAAAGTTTGAAAAATCCAGCAAGAATCCCTTAACATTCCAAGAGTGTGTATGAGATTATTTCTCATAACTGGTATTGATAATCTTATTTTGCAATATTTTTAGCGTCTTCTTAAACGAGTTGAAGTTCTTGATCTAAGTCACAATCACATCAGTGAAATTTGCCACTTAGAGTCGCTTCCTTGTCTGCAACATTTGAATTTGTCTTACAACCGTTTCTGCCAGTTGAACTCCCTTCACACGTGCCTGGGCAATATTGTGACATTAGTGTTAACGGACAATGAAATAGAGCAGCTGGAAGGTTTTAGCAAGTTGTACTCGTTGGTCACTCTGGACTTGACATCCAATAAAATTGTGCATATTTCGCAAGTGGCTCACTTGAGCAGGCTGCCTTGCCTCGAGAATTTGACTTTGGTGGCCAATCAAGTGACAATTGCAATCGATTACCGGACGCGGATTTTTGAATTATTCGAATCAAGAGCGTCTGAGGTGAGTGGAAAATTTAGAAAATTCGGAATGGTCCAGCGTAAAGCTGCAAGATTTGTAAAGCGTAATTATCAGTTAATCACAAGTGTGACTTACCACTGTGACTGTTCTCTTACTAAATCATTATTCGAGAATTTGCAATTCTCGTTCAAGAGTAAACCGAAAATTTATGTCTACGAAATCTGCACTTTTGTAGATTTTTGTACCGTATGTCTTTTTATAGCTGAAGTTTAAAAATTTGAGAAACTAGAATTTTATTTTATATGGGAAAGTTTTTTTGCTAAGGTAAAATATTTATTTCCAAATTGAAAATAGAAATTAAAATAAATCTAGATGAGAACCTTCTATAAATGCATGGCATTCTCAAAGATATCGCTTGGGATTTTACCCTAAAGATTCACCTAAGCTTGGATGGTAGGAAAACTTCCATAATAGCTATGGGATTTTTGAATTGAAAAAATTTCAGTAAAATTTGATGGGATTTGCAGAGCTTGACCAAGCTTCACCAAAATTCACTAAATTCTTACAGAGGATTCACCAAAATTCACAGAATTCATCCAAAGATTCACTTGGTCGGAATACGATGAGGGTGTCCGGGATTCTCTCCCTTTGTACCAAATTATAAGATTTGAGCTTTTATGTAGAAAGATGTATTGTAATTATTTGTTTTAACATGTTTATTCGTTCTAGATCTGCTTGGACAACGAGCATGCTACAGCGAAAGAGCTTGGAACTGTTGCCATTCGTTTAGCTTTGCGGCGAGGACGGGAGAGAGTACAAAGCCAGGCAGAGTTAAAGACCAATAATAATGTTCTTACACCCGAGTCACTAACAGGGATTTCATCTAGCAGTAGCGAGGTAAAACTGTAATTTTCAAATACGAATCTGGTATATTTGCAACAATTCTAAAACAATGTGAACAATATTTTGACAGGTTCAAGAAAATGACAAGGAAGAAAAGCTTGCTGCAGATGTAACCCATTTATCGGATGAACTGCATAAGAGTACTATATAATGTATGTGTTTTTTTATCTCATCACAGCGAGACCCCGCTATGGTGGGACTTGACCAATTTGCATTTTTAAAAAATGCCACAACTGATACTGTGACATCACGGTCTCAGATTCACTGCATAGGGAGAGTTAACATTAATTAAATGGTTCTTGGGTGTCCACATATAAACAATTCAATATTACTAAAGCAAGAAACGATGTGATAATTGGCAAACCAACAAAATAATTTCTCCATAAAGATGCTGACGAGCGGAAGGCATCAATTTTCCAAAACGTTACAAAGTAGGAAAGCCCATTCTGTCAATTTTTGCACAATTTATCATGATTCATGAATCTTGCTGTAATAATGAGCTGGATAATTGATGAAGCTTTGAATCATCGGTAACAGTTTTATTCTAACAAAAGCAAAAAGAAAATTTTCTGTTTGCGGGTATGCTCATTGTATGTTTACAACCATTTGATTAGTTTATTATGTTTATGTTGATCACTTACTGCTGTTTCTTAATTAAAATTTTATCTTTTATTTTAGTATTTTGCTCTTTGTACATGTACGTGTCCCCGTATAACAATGACTAAAGAACTGCTTCTACGGATAGACCAGATTTACTTGAGCACGTAATAATGTTGAGGTACGAATGGCATTTTCACTATTTCTGCATCTTGCAGCTTTTTGCGTATTTCCAATTTCACTTTAGTTCCAATCTGTTCACAGAAAAAACAACCATTAATTTTAACGGCCAGTGTAGTAATTCTATTTTCAACATGTTCCTCGATAAGTCACAAGCTATCTGTCCTTCGGTAAATGCATTTTTACCTTGGAATCAGCCATCGGAACGTATCCCATGGCAATGTTGTACTTGAGTGTGGGGGATGGACACCCGCTGGTTACCTCACCAAGTTTGTTGCCAGTTTCGTCGCAGATCGGCGTGTGACCTGCAAAAGTTTAATACGAGTTCAGCAAAAAATATACGAACTTTAGTAATAGGAAGACTTAAGTGAACTGACTTCTCGCCGGTGCCCCGTGTGATATTAATCCAATTCGACGCTTACTTGGTTTTTCTTTCAATTGTTTAAGAATTACACCAGCTCCAGGGAAGTCTGCAGTCTCCCGACGTCTCTTACCTTAAGAAGATGCTTTATCAGAATTTGTGTTATTTCGTAATTTTCATGACAGACTGCTTGAAATTGGATACAAACTGCTCTTACCGATAAGCCATGTTAAAGATGCTTCAATAGGGCTCGTTTTCTCATCAATGTCATTACCATAAAGACAGAGACCGGCCTCCAATCGGAGGCTGTCTCGAGCACCTAAGCCTGCAAGTCGGACGGAATCCTCTTTCGTGTCTAATAACGCGTCTAATACTTGAACAGCTTTGCTGCTCGGAATTGAAACCTTGGAATTAAGAAGCCAAAGTTTATGTTTATAGGTTCAAATAAGGCGGAAACCGTTTTATTTGTAGAATACCATCCTGTCTAGTGGGTACCTCGACTCCATCTTCCCCTGTGTATCCGCAACGGGTTATCCGACACTGCGGAGCGCTGGCCACGGATCCTTCCGCGCTTGTCATGAATCCCAAGCGAGTGAGATCTATGTCAACTAAAGGCTGCAAGACTTTGTGCATTCCGGGACCTGAAGCGATAAATGGTTATGATGTGCTGAATGCAGATTACATAAGAGTGGAACCCATCAAAAAGAAAGTTCCATAATAAAGTGCATATTTTATAATATCAACAGTGCAGAAACCTGAAATACTACAGAAAAACTACAATTTTAACGGGGACAAAATTCAAAATGACGCCAGTTTGCATTGTTACAATGGAAATTTTTTGGGATGAGTCTTACCCTGAATAGCCAAGAGCGCACGGTCATCAAGGATTTCCAGTTGCGCATCACCACCTTTCTGACGGAATTCTTCGAGTTTACTCTGGAAAAAGAAACATTTGGAGCTCAAGAGTGCAATTCCTATAAGAATAGTGGTGCAGGACCATCAAGAATAAAATATAAAATATGACTGTACGGCGTAGAATATTGTTGTGGAACACACCTGGACATGTTGCAGGTCTTTATCTCTGCATCCCGCATTGGAGACAACGTATAAATAGTTAGCTGCCTTGGTGACAATGAGGTCGTCAATAATGCCACCATTCTCCGTGGTGTAAACTGTCAACGTCCCTTGACCATCTTTAAGTCCGTGGATGTCCGCCACAACTAGACTTTCAATGAACTTTATACGATCTGTGCCATGGATCTTGGACTGCAGCATGTGGGATACGTCGAATATGCCAACATGTTCTCGGGTGTGTACGTGTGAAGAGGTGATACTTTCACTTCCATATTGGACGGGCATCAGGTAGCCGGCAAAGGGAACCATTTTCCCCGCATGCTTGAGATGATAGTCGTAGAGACACGTGCGCTGCACTCCCTCCTGCTACAGAGAAGCAGAGAAAAAGATCTTATGTCTATTCTGAAGGATAATTTACCAAGTGCATTGCATATAATGTAAGAAGCAGATGAAGCATCATGATTGAAAATATATTCTTGTATGCAATGGTGTTAAAAAAACCAATAAGTGGTGCATTAATTTCAATTCAACTCAGTACCCTACAATCAGTATATCATGATGCCATTTGGAAAGGGGGGGGGAAGGTTATCCCACTATCAGGAGGAGACTCCCACATCAGTTGTGACTTAAACATTGGATGCTTCCTTTATTCATCAATTCATAAATGATCAATGCATTAATTGCGTTAAAACCTCCAATTCTATATGCATACCCACTGATGTTTCACGTGGGGTGCCTTAATTTAGTTTCAATGCATTGATTCAAACAAAATCCATATCCTAAATGTTAATGCATTCATGTCTGCATCAATCTAAAAGGTTGTTGAAGAATGAGTGTATACTCGGCGACAGCTTAACTAGACAGCCCAGCCACTGGTGTCCGCAAAGCGTTTCTTTGCGCAAGAGAGCTGCGATTGGTTGAAGTCGCCATGGCACGAGGTCCACATTTCAAATATGGTGGCAGCAGCTAATCGCAACTCGTCTACGCAAGGATATGCTTTGTGGGCACCTGTGGCTGGGCTGTCTAGTTAAGTTGTCGCTGAGTATAGTGGCATATGTATCACACAATCTTGGCATTTCTAAATGTATTACACCCATGAATATGCTTTAGTTTGAAAATGATTCTGCCCAAAATTTTGCACCTTTAGAGTACTTAATTACCCCTTTTAGACCAATTGTGGGGAGGGGACGGAGGTCTTCCCCCCACTAAACATTGACCCGTCTGCACCAGCCACATTATGGCAGGAATGGAATGTGTTCTCATTTAATTGTGTGCACCAGGAATATTCATGCTGATCTCAGATATTAGCACAAAATCATCTGTAATTTAGCATCAAGTATTAAATATGATTGAATCATATCTCGATCGGTCTGTGTAACAAGATTGGTTTTTTAAAATTAATATTAGGAATCCACAGCTTGTTATTATTCGTTCTGCTATTTGAAAGGCAGAAATTAATAGCGCATTTCAACTCCTAAAATAATAACCGAAGATAAAAATCATTTTTCGTGTTTGCGATAGCATAATGGTTTTACACACACCCTGTACATCTCCCGTCATGCAGTTGATTTGAAACACTGGCCACCCCTCAACAATCTTGGAATATTATGGACTTTCCTTTTGTGATATTTTGATCGCTTTTTGAAAAGCAAAGGATTAGAAAATGTGGGAAAAGCGATATGGAAATGTGGGTCACTTACAGGTGTGGTTGAGTACCGCTTTGCGGGAGCATTTCTGCTTATTCGGGAAATGAATTTCCAATTTCTATGGAAAACATTGAACCACTTTGCTCCTGGCATGATTCTTGCTGACCAAGATCATCTAATTAAAGTCCACTTGACTCAATTAACAAGTTTTAATTTTGCAATAAAAAATTTTCCCTTGATCTTAGTTGTCTTAGCCGTTTCCAGATGGCGCTTCATTAATTTCAGTATTTGTGCCCGCCATTGTAACTGCCGCTGAGACAGGTAGACATAGCTCTGAATTTTAAATTTTCTTTCTCATTCTTCCCACTAGTTTACCATTTAAATGGCGCAAATTGGTAATTGGATTGCAGGAAAAACTGATGGGGTGTTTAAAATCGATCTCATTTCCACTTTTATTGCCATATTTTTAATGTCAAAGTGCGCTTTTGAACTGAAAAATAATGGCGTCCCAACGCTTACGTGGACGAGCACGTTGGTGTTATTTGTGTGCGATAGATGGCATTAGTGTTATCGTGTAGTTTTGGCGGTATTTCAAACTCCCTTTCAAACATGATCTGCAAAATTTTAAATCTGGAAAAAACATTTTCCCCGAATTTAGGATTTTCTTTTTAAAGTTTAAATTTTAGCTTTGTTTGGAATATGTAATCAAAATGATTGCAATTTTCCTTATCAAATCTTGTTTTTATTACAGAAATTATAAAAGTTTAAAAAAATACTTTTCATTACTTTACTGTCATGAGTAACACTACAGACTTTTGAAGATTCAAATAGCTGAGTGCAACTTTGTAGAATTTTATTCATTGTTTTACAAAAAAGGAAGATTTTAATGAGATAAATAAAAATGCCTACTAGATTTAATTTTAAAGCAATAACTTGACTGGAATGAATTAAAAGTCAGCCAGAGAAAAAAATCAGGCTAAATGAGTGACTGGATTTAGTGACAAACTTGAGTTTTCTTCTGCTATAAATCCAGTTTGTTAATTGCATTGTCAGTAAAGTAAACCTAACCAATCCTCAAACCCACAATCTTACTGTAGATATCAGCAGTTGGCTGTACTGATTCTGCATGCAAGTTAAAACATATTTTGTAATAGAAATAAATATTGTGTTCATGTTATTCTATGGGCAATTAGGCACTTTTAAATTTAGCCCTACTTGCAAGTAAACTTAATTGCATTTTTGCATAATATTTTTTTAAAATTAAAGTGTTATTTAATTATTGGCAATGTTGATAGTCATATACAAGTATGCTCACACAAAATGCAATACTTTAGAAATGTATAAAAAGGATTTTGTGCCCTTTTATTAATACTTCCAGCAAATTGTAGTTGTGTCATTAAATTATAAATAATTTTATCAATATATAATAATGATAATTTAGTAAATTCCCACCAATATTCCCTACTTTCTTTGAAGTTTATTATCTCTCCTGTTCTAATTACTATTTAGCCACATTAAAACATATGTTGTATATTTATCAATCCTAGGTTTTAAAACAAATTTACAAGTATTTTAATTTTTGGTGTAACATAACAAGAGAAAATGTTGTACTTGGAAGACTACCTCGAGAGTGAGTTTATATCGAGTTAATCATCATTTCAATCATTATCTATTCATTAATTCAATCTATTTTAAATTAATTATAAATAGTGATTGAGCATTTGCCGCAAGAGCTTAGGGATCGTTTTACAGAGATTCGTGAGATGGATTTGCAAGTTCAAAGTAAGGCGATTTCCTACTATCACAAAATTTAATTCTTCAATGAATGCTACCATAGACTTGAACTTAAAAGAATTATATTTTATTTAATGCTATGGATCCTTTTTTACAGATTCCATCGATACCTTAGAAGAGAGAACGAGGCAATTGTTTGCAAATGCTAGAAAAATGAAACCTGAACAACGTGATATTGAATTTGAAAAAATCAGGCAGGCATGTACATCCTCCACTTGCAATATCATGTTTTAAAATCATGTTTCAGCTTTTCATTTTACTCTTTACATTTGTTTCAGGATTATTATAAATCTCTGGAAGATGCAGATGAAAAAGTTCACATGGCAAATCAAGTTTATGATCTGGTAAGTTGAAAATTTATATCCAAAGTCGAGACATTTTTACTCACCATATGCTATAATTACATGTTCTTTAATTGGATTTTAGGTGGATAGGTACTTAAGACGATTAGATCAAGAATTACAAAAATTTAAAATGGAATTAGAAGCGGATAATGCAGGCATTACCGAAATATTAGAAAAAAGTACGCTACATTTTCTAGTTTATTTACCTATTTTGTATAAGGAAATTGTTTTCCTCACTGTTAGCTGCAATCCTAGCATAAATAATAGATTCATTCCACGAAAAAACCTTATAAACTGTGTTTTTAATCTATATTTAAAGGATCTTTGGAGCTGGATAATCCCCCACCAATCATTAATCACAACCATCAACCCAAGTCTGAAAGTCAGTTGTTAGCACGGATTCATTATATTCGTAACATGTTCTGCTTAGCCAATTTTTTCCTCAACTTTGAAAAACAGAAAGAAAATATTCCTCGCTGTCAAATTATAATACTACGAATGGCTCTGAAAAGCGCCAAAACACAACTGTGGAGAAAGTGCTCAACCCTGTCGCCATTGAAATAATGCCAGATACGCTTAAGTGAGCTTTTAATTACACATTTTTTAAAGTTTGCTTGCACAGTAATAACAGATTTAAAAAGTTCTTGTTTGTAATTCAGAACACCAAATAACAGCACCGCTCACCAATCGGCTGCTTCTTCGCCATTTTCGTCCAATCATGGTTCCCCACTCCCGGGTCCTCCCCAGCCACCTCTTGCCTACAGTCTCGGCCACATCGGTTCCGGTAGCAATGCAATCGCCGCTGCCGCATCGCAGGCCATTGCTGCAACTCAACAGGTCAGTTTCCTGTCCGAACGGGAGACCATAGTCGAAGCTTTTCTCAATTTTTCGTCCTTCATTAGATGCAACAGGGACGCAGGACGGCGAGTTTAAAAGCCAGCTTTCAGGCCGTTAATTCGGGACTTCAGAGCGGTAACAAGGATTTCGGTTTGGGTCAGGTGGCCGGAGCTACGCCTGCCACGGCCAGCGCAGCGGCCGCAGCTGTAGCTGCAACCGTGGTTGCTACGGGTTGCACGGTCATGCCCACGCCGCCCCCGCCCTTGCCCGTCGTTAGCTCGCCTGTTCCAGAACCAAAACCTAGTCGCCAGAAAAAGTAAGCATTCCCAAATCCCCTCATTATAACCAGTTTTTCTCTTGCATGGCTACGAGCAGCTAAAATATAAAATCCAAAATTACAGACAATCCAAGTTGCAGCATATGCTTTTGCCACCCGAGCCTTCACCTCCTCCTCAGGACTACCGTGAGGCAGAAGTTGTGACAGAGCAGGTGATGGAGGCCGTCGATTGGACGTACGATCCCAACGAACCTCGTTACTGCATTTGCAATCAAGTGTCCTATGGCGACATGGTAGCCTGTGATAATGAAGATGTATGTTTAAGAGTTAATTTTTTATTGACATTTTAGCTTAGGGTTCGTCCATAAATTACACTTGCATTTGCTTTCCTAAACTGATAAAAGTTCTGATCAGGTTAATTGAAGACCGAACAAGGAAAATATGGTTCGTTCAATTCCTTAAATGGTTGCTGTATACATCTGCTATTTTCGTTCTTACCGTTGATGCAATTATAAAGATCTAGCAGATAATGTGACCAAAGCATGATTCCAGTTCCTAAATTGTACGCAATCGTGACACATTTTCTTTGAATTTGGGAATTATTTTTGTTCAGATTAGGAATGCGTGGTTTGGGGGCATGGGCACTGGGAGGGAGCGACGGGTCTTGCCCCCCTCCCACAGGACACATTTTTCTAACAAAATGGCACATCACCTGTATACATATGTCGGGCATTGCCGCTCTTCTTTCCCTCCCCTACCCACCTAGAAAATTTTCTGGCTGATTTCATGTCGGGGGGAGCAAGATAGAGCTTCTGCAAACATTTGTAACATAATTTATGGACAACTCCTTATTAATAGCACAGTCAACAGTTAAAAATAATTTTCTCAAACTTTTAATTTTTTTTATACAGTGCCCAATGGAGTGGTTTCACTATAATTGCGTTGGGATTACACAACCTCCAAGAGGCAAGTGGTTTTGCCCACAATGTACGGCAGCTATGAGACGTAGAGGACGAAAAGTAGAGAAATGATGGTGGAAGGCATTGTGGCCGGCACTTAAGAGAGAGAAAAAACGCCAATACCTCTGTGAGAATGTCGATATTTTTTTCTTTTTTATATGAGTTTGCATGAGCCCACCTTATTTATAATAAACAACTAAAAGAATCTTTTAATTCAGAGTTTCGACAGCTATATTTAGATGCCGGTTTACAGTATAGATGACTTTGTCCTGCGTAGGCCTGCTTTGGAAATCTTAGCTTGCCCCTGTGCTGAATCAACTTCTGTTAAAAGCATTCTGTATATCAATCTAGAGGTGAAATGATCCAGCCTAGAAGATGCAATTGTGGAGCGAAATTTGAGCGACTTTGAACGAAGGGTTTCAAAGTTTGCTTGTTGGCCGTTCTTTTCCGCAATTCTGTATCTAAATAAGGACAGCACGGCAAAGTGAAATATTCATCTTCGCTTTGTGAATACAATTTTACTGATAAAACCGTAAAAAAATAGTGAAACGAGTCTTAAATACGTACAAAAGAGCTTTGAAAAATGGACCAATGACAGACGGATTCTGTATGATAAAAGCATCTTGTGGTCGGCAGCATTCTTTCAATTCTTCGAGAGACATGGTTGAAAAACGGACGCAGAGCATTACTTTGGCTGCACTAGCCCGCCTTGTTCGCCATCTGGATTTCAGCCAAGAAACGGCTGCATCGTACACACATTTCTCACTTAAATGCATAGTGAAAAATAGTTATAGTTTACCAACTGATGGAATTGTATAAGGATCCGATAGCTCTTAGCCCAGAAGAGCTCAATTTTAAAAAATCATGATGAAAATAGAAGAAATTTTTGAACGGCACACAGAGAGGTGGCATTACTGCTTACTTTGGAATGGCCAAGTGGTCATTAGACAGCAAGAGGATAATCTGAGTTTGGGAATATCCTAGAAATTGTGGTGTGGCTACGAGCCAAAGAAAATTTCGACTGGCGTATCTCATGGCAAAATACTTGATGCCTTCAAGCCCTCGGGCAGCTGCTTGTTCGTAAACGAGCATGAGGCCTCTGGACCCACACAGATCCAAAAGGAATTTGTGGCACTTTATTATCAGTCCTGCTTTCAAAAATGGGAACTACTGTCTGCAATTGCCAATCAGCCAAAATCAAGAAACTTTGGTGTCTGAGCACTTACCCTGCATGCCAAATTTGTTGGCTGTCTTTAAAATTGCATCAAAATTAGTCATTTGTAGTGGTATTTGCCCCTTGTAAATCCATTTTAAGATGAGTTGAAATTCTGGTGCCGTTACACCGATGTCTGGGTCAAGCTCCAAGGAGACGAACGGAAGCGTGTTTTTCTCGAAGATTTTCTCAAAATATGTACAGTGCTGAATTAGGTGTGCCCTGCATGAATTGTGAACTTAATGTCTACAGTTTCTGCCAAAAAATACAAAATGCATTGAATTGGTCGTGTGAAGTTAGTCATTGGTGTTTTACCGATGTACTTTGAAGACTTCGCTGCCAATTTTAATCTCTACGTCATAGAATTCGACGAATGCCAACTCCACTTCAGAGGGATGACTCTGGTTTTTAATTTGAGTGCTGGCATCGGGAGGATCTTCAGACAATTTGCAAGAAATCTTTTTCTAGAATGATATTTGTAAGGCAGTGTCTAATGTTACCGATACCGTAATTTGCAAAAACTTTTAAAGCTAAATGTGATTGGTTAGATGCCAAAAATTGCCAATGCACCATTTCAAATGAAAATAAAATATTTTTTTTTAACGAATGTGTCGTAGGACAGTAGGGGGTCTGGGGCGTTCTGTAACATTAAACACTGCATACGTCCTGGCATACTTATGCCTCTAAAATGTGGGAATTAATCAAACTACAAATTGAACACCATGTCTGTCTCATTTACATTTGGTTTGCTGCTGTTTAAAACCAGTCCAAAGTAAAAGCTTGGGCGAAAGTTGGTAAAGTAAAGGGCAATACCGGTATACCTATTTAAATTTGGCGCCATTGAATAAATTCCCAGCCAGACCAGCATACCAGTAGTTCAACTTTGGTCACTATACTTGCGGACACAATATCTGTAAACCCCATTCACCTACCTTTTGAAAGTGGATTTTTACCGTTACAAAGTAGTTCTGCGCAGAAAACATGCGCACAACTATGGCGCTTCAGTTGAAGTAATGTTGGATGGCTGGTATCTGAAGCGCCATACTTGTGCGCATGTTTTCT